>JAQQPU010001321.1:26552-70511 GCA_029168905.1 Artemia sp. Kazakhstan ARC1039 | reverse complement strand
TTTTTTGGTTAAACTGTCAACCTTTTGAATTTGGTAATTGAATGGTAACTATGCTGATACTGAAAAGATCAGGCAGTTTGAGCTCCAATATTTTCTTGAATAGATTTTTTTTCGTCAGCTTAAGCTGCCTGATAGTGTCGGTATCAGCATAGTAATTATTCATTTACCAAATTCAAATATTGACGGTTGAACGGAAAAAAAAAACCTATTCAAGAACAAATTCAAATTCATTTAATTCAAAAACAAGACATAGCTCTCGTGGGCAAAGCCCAAATATGATGTCTCTTAGTCATAATTAGCAAAATAAAGTTGTCTCATAAAACTTCGTCAGGATAAATAAACTAAAGGATAAAAACCCTTGAGATTGAGAATACAATTGTCTGATAAAACTTCGTCAGGATAAAGTAAACTAAACAATAAAAACACTAGAGATCATTGTAATATTTCACAAGGCTTGGCACAAAGCTTTTACTGTAGCGCATGGTGTTACAGTGGACTAGGGATAGTTTCGGAACCTTCTCAGCCACTTCCCTGGGAAGACGAGATGTTATAGGGACAAAAGGTGGGGGAAGGAATGATCGGTAGATGGGATGGTGAAGGAGGGAGGAGCCAAATCTTTGTCATAATTTTTCTCGGCGGGAAGAAAGGGATTCAAGTTTAAATTCCTTGAGGTAAAAGGAGCAAGGTAGAGGGGAACTGCCAAAAATGATTTGCAGTTATCTCTTCTGAACTCGTTCTATTTTATTAGTTTCATCCTGGGTAAGGGCAAAGTGCCAAACCGGACAAGCATATTCAACTAAGAGGCGGATGAAAGTGTAAAATATTAGTTTTAGCTTGTCCTTAGGAACTCGAAATTTTTTCAGTGTTTTTAGCATTTGGATTGCGCCGTTAGCTTTTTTTGCAATTGTCTTTGTATTCTCCCGCCATGAGAGGTCAGAAGAAATCACCACACCAAGTAAAGTTATTTTATGGCTTATTAGCTCCGAAGCGATAGGAGGTTCGAAAGATGGTTGAGTATTCTGAAGAAAAGAAAGTGTCGTGACCAAGCATTTGTCTTTATTCACTACCATGTTTAGTTCAGCCGCCTCTGAGGTGACTTGGTCAATGAAACCAGCAGCATTGCTCTTCGAATCCTTAGATACTATTTCCGTTAAGGACAAGTCATCAACGTATTTCCATCTGTCCTCCAGCTCAGCAGCAATTTCATTTATCATGAGGAGGAAGCCCAGCGGCCCGATCACAGTTCCTTGTGGAATTCCACAAAAAACTGGCAGAGAAGTGGAAAATTGGTCTTTATACTTCACAGTTTGATTTCTATTTGTTAAGAAGCTCTTGATGATTTTAATAATAAAGCTGGGTACATTTTTTTTCCACCATTTTTTCTAAAAGGATTTTGTGATCAACAAGGTCAAGGTCATGTTTTTTAAAGGCCGTCAACTGCTCAAGAAGGAAGAGAATTCAAACCTAAAACCGGAATTCCAGGCAAAGACTGAAGCTTTTACCTAAAATCCTGTTACTGGACATGAAGAGCCTTTTTATTTATTTAGCTACTATTATACTTTTCTTTGTCTTTACTTTGCAAAATATTTTCTTTTTCTATTTTATAGGTTTCCATTGAAAAGAATAACCCCAATAATCCTCTTTTATTCTCAAATCGAATTGCATTTGCTTATGAGCGTTTTTAATTCCCCGCCATAGTTGGTATCCTTAGTGGTAAACTTTAGCTCTGAAAAAGACGACTCAAATGGTGTCAATTTCTTATATTTTTATTTTACTTCCGGAAAATTGTCGTTGGTCAAGTCTAAGCTGAAATATCAGACAAGCGGTGATAAATATTATTTTCCTGGTTCCTTAGACGAGAGCCCCTTGAGACTGAGCCCCCTGGTTTCTTGAGACTGTTAAGTCCCTTGAAAAAGACCTAGCCTAGGCTGCTGAATCTATGTTCATGTGGGACTATGCTTTCTTTACCTGAGAATTTTTTTTTTCTTTTTTGAGCCTCAATCCGTTTTTATCATACATGGGACACACATGTATGTATTTATAAATTAAAATTTATAACTATGGGGAAGCCGATTGTCAAGCTAAAAGGATACACAGAAGTCCAAAATAACGCCACTTTTTAGAAATAACGAGTAAAAACAAGACATAAAATATGAAAGTCACTGATTATTTCACTTTAGTAAGACAGCGAAACCAATAAGGCAAGGAATGTCAATCAATTTTGAAGAAAAATCACCAAATTAAATGAAAATCATCAGAAATCACCAGACTAAAAAAGAAAATCACCACAAATCACTAGATTCAAGAAAATCACCAGAAAAATCACCAGGAGGATGAAAAAATTACCAGATCTGATGATAAATCACCAGCAGTGGCAACCCTGATAGAGGCTTGGCTTTTAAGGGTTGATGTTAAAGTTTTGCTGTTTTTACATATACTGAGAGCTAAGATAGTGAAGAATGTTTGCATTAGTTTCCTTTTCTTTGGCGTTTAAGTGTGATTTTTTTTTTTTTGAGAAAAAAATTTATTCACACTTAAACGACAAAAATGCATATAATACCATTACTCATGATCCCACTGATAGGTTTGTGAATAGAATTATAACCGAATTAAAGAATCTAAAACAAAATGGTAAAATCACCCGTCAATTCTAAAATAAATTTTTTCCCCCGTGGTAGCTTTTGTCCAAAATTTTAGGTTTACCGAAATTACATAAACAAGGTATTCCCTTATGGCCTATAGTAGCATGTACGAAAGCCCCTGCTTCCAATATTGGAAAGTGGTTATGTACAGCATTCAAACCTTTGCTCTATTCCCAAAAATCGTACATAAGTAATTCGGTAGATTTAGTGGAAAAACTTAAAAATGTAAGCATTTCAGAAAATACAATAGTAAGTAGTGTGACATAGTGTCTATGTATACTAACATTGATGTAGCAATATCTGAAAAGTTATTAAAAAATAAAATAGGAGAATATTCTCAGTTAATCGAAGATTCAACAAAAGAAATAGATTGCGAGGTTTTAATGCCCCTAGTCAAAATTTGTAATAAGTATTCATTTTTTTTCAGTTCCTTAATTCTTTATATCAACAAATAACGGGCCTCCCAGGGAGGGCACCTTTATCCGGGCTTTTAGCGAGCATTTATATTTAACACCTTGGAAGTTGGGACTTAAATCCATATTTTTTAAAACATATCTATTGGGGGCGTTACATGGATGATATAATATTGCTCTGCAATTATGGGGAATATGAACTCAGGGGTTTTCTAGATCACCTTGATACATATGACCAAAATCTACAGTTTACCTTAGAAACTGAAAATAAATTACCGTTTCTGGATGTATTAATTATTCGTAGCATTAATAAACTGGATTTTACAATTTATAGAAAACCCACACAAAACAACATATATCTACATTTTAAATCCAATCACCCCCACAAGTTAAAAGAACTGTTGTTACCTCTCTTGTCGATTGTGCCATAAACATTTGCTCTGAATCTCACATCACAGATGAGCTAAACTTTATTAGAGACATACTTTTTGGAAACGGTTTTCTTATTGTCTTTATTAACAATACAATTAGCCGAAGACTGGCAAGACACTGCCGTAAAATCAAGGGTCTTTTACCATGTGAAACTTCCGCCAAGCCCTTAAATACAATTTACCTTCCATATATTCCAAAAGACAGTAGAGTAGTACATTATACTTTGCTCTCTCTATGTTCCTTCCTGTGCTATTTGCTTACTTTACGTTCCTTGGCACCTTTCCAGAGCATGTACTTATGGATTTGCTCTCTCTATGTTCCTTCCTGTGCTATTTGCTTACTTTACGTTCCTTGGTACCTTTCCAGAGCATGTACTTATGGATTTGCTTACTTTATGTTCCTTCCTGTGCTATTTGGGTGGATTACGTTCCTTGACACCTTTCCAGAGCATGTCCTTATGGATTTGCTTACTTTATGTTCCTTCCTGTGCTATTCTATAGCGCTATGTTCCTTCCTATGCTATTCTAGGAGTTTATGTTCCTTCCTATGCTATTCTAAGGGTTTATGTTCCCTCCCATGTTATTCTAAGGGTTTATGTTCCTTTCTATGCTATTCTAAGGGTTTATGTTCCTTCCTATGCTATTTTAGGAGTTTATGTTCCTTCCTGTGCTATTCTGGGCTTTTACGTTCCTTCCTGTGCTCTTTGCTTACTTTACGTTCCTTGGCACCTTTCCAGAGCTTGTACTTATGGATTTGCTCTCTCTGTGTTCCTTCCTGTGCTATTTGATTACTTTAATTTTTAGGGTAAGTACATTATCAGTGTCAAAAATTTTTTTTTGTCTAGATAACATTTGCGAATTGAAGATGGAGAAAAAAAAGGGTTAAAGTGATTAGCAGTTAAGGTAACCCTGAAGAGCATGTTAATTCATACCTTATTTACTATAAATTTGAAACAATATCAATGTTTGGAAACGATTAACGATGATAAAATGGTCTTATGAGTTGACCTAGCTTTACTTCTTAGAGGTGTACTGTATAATACACAACTGGTGTTTGGGGCAGTGTTGTCAATTTAAAATACAGTTTAACGTTAAACTAAAAATTTTCCAGTTTTTTTTAGGAAAAATCTTAAACATAGGGGGGATTTCCAGTGTGAATACAAAATACAATCAGAAATTCAATAAAAAAAACGAAAATATTATAATAATTTATTAAATTGATTCCTTTCTATGTTTGAGGGGAATAAAGCTCTTTAGCAATTGACATGTAAAAATATACCACGAGATGAAACCGAATTAGCATGTATATTTGGGGTAATGAGATGCGAGTCCCTTCTGGGTGTGAGAAATTTACATCTAAAACACCGGCAGTTTCCTATTTGCATGTGATATCTATCTAATATTCTAATTTAAGGAAAATCGTTATTTGTCATTCGCCAAGATAAATATTCTGAGGCCGAAATAATAATAATAGTTTATTAAATATAAGCCAGTGCGTCTTGGGTATGTGTTAATATATTCAGTTTCTTTAGTATAAAATCGAGTTTCAAATTGGAATTTTATACAGTTTGAATACTTCATTCGTTCTATCTATATATATAATTTACGATCACTTACATTGGTAGAGATATGGAATGTTCTAAGCGACTTCTGGTGAGTAAAATTTTCTTATATTATAATAAAAAAGAAATCCATTTTTGTCTCGTCATTAAGTTAAGGAAGAATTTCCTTTACCTTCCTTACTTACGCTTTTTTCACCGTGCTGTTAGCTCTTTTAAAATGCTTCCTATGTTAATTAAACAGTCCATGTGTTTCAATTTTAGTAAATATTAAAAAAAAAAAGGGAGGCAGGTTCACTTCGATTTTGGCTCATCGTACATGAAAAATTAAAACAGAATTTGCATATTAGTTTCGGCAGATTTAATCCGGATATGAAGGGTCGCCCCCTCCTCAATATCATGCTCTTTACGCTAAAGCTGTTAGCACTTTCAAAAAAGCTTCCTATTCTAATTAAAAAGTCCCTGTTTTTTTTAGCACTTTCAAAAGAGGTATCTATTCTAATTAACCGGCCTTTGTGATTCAAGAGTTCGTGATTCAAAAAAAATTCGAACTTTAGCGTAAAGAGCGAGGTATTGACTAGGGGTAAACTCCTTAATACACGTGATAAAAACAAATAAATATAGAAGTTCGTTATGTAAAGAATTCGTAAGTTATGTCATAACTCAATTTTGAGAAAGCCATTTTATGGTGAAACTGACTGCCCTGTTTGAATATTTACTGAAATTTGAAGAAAAAAAACAGAGACTTTTTAATTAGAATAGGAAGCTTTTTTGAAAGTGCTAACAGCTTTAGCGTAAAGAGCGAGGTATTGACTAGGGGTAAAATCCTTAATAAACATGATAAAAACATATAAATATGGAAGTTTGTATGGTTACTTTCGGGAGAGTTGCACTTTACTTTCACTTTGTTTCCCAAAAACTGTTTAAAATTATGGTTGTTTTTTTTGTAGTTGTTTTTGTTTTTGCTTTATTGTTCGACTTGATAGGAATTCTGAAACCGGATGGTCGTTGAAATTTCTTAATGACTAAAGATTTTGTTTTTCTTCTAAAAGGCTTAATATTCTCAAGGTTTTAGATTTTGACAGATAACATTAAACCTAAGGAAATTTATATAGTTGGAATCAGTATACAAAGCCAATCATTTTCATGTATCTATAATTATTAAAATTCTGTTTTTAGAGTTACGGTTACTTTTGGGGCGAGTTACACTTTACTTTCACTTTGTTCCCCAAAAACTGTTTAAAATTAGGTTTTTTTTGTAGTTGTTTTCGTCTTTGCTTTATTGTTCGACTTGATAGGAATTCTGAAACCGGATGGTCGTTGAAATTTCTTAATGACTAAAGATTTTGTTTTTCTTCTAAAAGCCTTAATATTCTCAAGGTTTTAGCTTTTGACGGATAACATTAAACCTAAGGAAATTTATGTATTTGGAATCAGCGTATAAAGCCAATCATTTTCATGTATCTATAATTATTAAAATTCTGTTTTTAGATTTATGGTTACTTTTGGACGAGTTGCACTTTACTTTCACTTTGTTTCCCAAAAACTGTTTAAAATTAGTTTGTTTTTTTTTTGTTTTATTTTTTTTTGTAGTTATTTTCGTTTTTGCTTTATTGTTCGACTTGATAGGAATTCTGAAACCGGATGGTCGTTGAAATTTCTTGATGACTAAAGATTTTGTTTTTCTTCTAAAAGGCTTAATATTTTCAAGGTTTTAGCTTTTGACAGATAACATTAAACCTAAGGAAATTTATGTATTTGGAATCAGTATACAAAGCCAATCATTTTCATGTATCTATAATTATTAAAATTCTGTTTTTAGAGTTACGGTTACTTTCGGGGCGAGTTACACTTTACTTTAAATAAGTAGTTCTTGTATCTTTTAAAAGACCTTTACGGGGTTTGAGAAACTCGGTTGCCTGATTCCGTGTGGTTTTTCTTTACTTGGTGCTCATTAAAAACGAAGTTTTTGTGTTAAATAAGTAGTTCTTGTATCTGTTAAAAGAGCTTTAAGGGGTTTGAGAGACTCGGTTGCCTGATTCCGTGTGGTTTTTCTTTACTTGGTGCCCATTAAAAACGAAATTTTCAGACTTGGGACACTCGTGTTATCACCGAGATTAGTAACACATGTCTTTGTCTGTTTCAAGACATGTTGAAAATATAGATTAAAGTTGTTATTAAAATCGTTAATTAAAAGAATAGTGCTTGAGATTCCAATTATTTAATATACGATTTGTGAATTGTTTTTTTTTTTTGCAAATATGGATTCTTTGAATTCATTGACTTATTCATATTCCTTAATTTAAGAGTAAAGAACTGTTTATTGTCACCTTGGCTGATATCCCTGCTATTCGACGTGGCTTAAAATCACGCTTGGACCCATTAGAGTCAGAGAGGATTGTTGTGTTAAGAACCCCGGCAATTCAAGAAGAAAAGAAGACCAACAGTGTACCCATCGAGATGGAGCGAGTCATAACTTTTACCGAAGATATTAATCAAGATGTTATTTTCACCAAGGAAGTGAAATATATTAACCTAACATGAGCATAATTTTTGAAACATATATTTAATATTAAAATTCAATGGTATATCGAATCTGTATTGTTTTTGTTTGTTCGACTTGATAGGAATTCTGAAACCAGAAAGTCATTGAAATTTCTTGATGACTAAAGATTTTTGTTTTTCTTCTAAAAGGCTTAATATTCTCAAGGTTTTAGCTTTTGACAGATAACATTAAACCTAAGAAATTTATGTATTTGGAGTCAGTATACAAAGCCAATCATTTTCATGTATCTATAGTTATTAAAATTCTGTTTTTAGATTTACGGTTACTTTCGGGGCGAGTTACACTTTACTTTAAATAAGTAGTTCTTGTTTCTTTTAAAAGAGCTTTACGGGGTTTGAGAGACTCGGTTGCCTGATTCCGTGTGGTTCTTCTTTACTTAGTGCCCATTAAAAACGAAATTTTTGTGTTAAATAAGTAGTTTTTGTATCTTTTAAAAGAGCTTTAAGGGGTTTGAGACTCAGTTGCCTGATTCCGTGTGGTTTTTCTTTACTTAGTGCTCATTAAAAACGAAGTTTTTCTGTTAAATAAGTAGTTCTTGTATCTTTTAAAAGAGCTTTAACGGGTTTGAGAGACTCGGTTGCCTGATTCCGTGTGGTTTTTCTTTACTTGGTGCCCATTAAAAACGAAATCTTCAGACTTGGGACACTCGTGTTATCACCGAGATTAGTAACACATGTCTTTGTCTGTTTCAAGACATGTTGAAAATATAGATTAAAGTTGTTATTAAAATCGTTAATTAAAAGAATAGTGCTTGAGATTCCAATTGTTTAACATACGATTTGTGAATTGTTTTTTTTTTGCAAATATGAATTCTTTGAATTCATTGACTTATTCATATTCCTTAATTTAAGTGTAAAGAACTGCTTATTGTCACCTTGGCTGATATCCCTGCTATTCAACGTGGCTTAAAATCACGCTTGGACCTATTAGAGTCGGAGAGGATTGTTGTGTTAAGAACCCCAGCAATTCAAGAAGAAAAGAAGACCAACAGTGTACCCATCGAGATGGAGCGAGTCATAACTTTTACCGAAGATATTAATCAAGATGTTATTTTCGCCAAGGAAGTGAAATATATTAACCTAACATGAGCATAATTTTTGAAACATATATTTAATATTAAAATTCAATAGTATATCGAATCTGTTTTGTTTTTGTTTGTTCGACTTGATAGGAATTCTGAAACCAGGTGGTCGTTGAAATTTCTTGATGACTAAAGATTTTTGTTTTTCTTCTAAAACGCTTAATATTCTCAAGGTTTTAGCTTTTGACAGATAACATTAAACCTAAGGAAATTTATGTATTTGGAATCAGTATACAAAGCCAATCATTTTCATGTATCTATAATTATTAAAATTCTGTTTTTAGAGTTACGGTTACTTTCGGGGCGAGTTATACTTTACTTTCACTTTGTTTTCCAAAAAATGTTTAAAATTGGGTTTTTTTTGTTATAGTTTTTTTTTTTTTTTCGACTTGATAGGAATTCTGAAACCGGATGGTCGTTGAAATTTCTTGATGACTAAAGATTTTTGATTTTCTTCTAAAAGGCTTAATATTCTCAAGGTTTTATGTTTTTTAATTTAATTGGGATGAAAAGTCAAAGTCTAACATAAAGAACAAGATATTTCGGAGGGGGTAGCTCACTTCATATACTGGATAATTTCCATTCGTCTTAGTTTTTAACGATGCTCCTTATTTCTGGTTGATAATGCTTATTTTTGAATTTAATTGGGATGAAAAGTCAAAGTCTAACATAAAGAACAAGGTATTTAAAGTCTCAGATTTGAACCAGAGAATTGTATTTTCCATAATTTTCTTACAAAAAAACTAGAGTTTACGGCCAAAAACCCTTATTAGCTCAGATTTTATAGAAATAGTTTTATTTTTCGATCCGAAAATAGACTAAAGTTTCAGATTTGAACTAGGGAATTGTATTTTCCATAATTTTCTTGTATTTTCCATAATTTTCTTACAAAAAACTAGAATTTACGGCCAAAAACCCTTATTAGCTCAGATTTTATAGAAATAGTTTTATTTTTCGATCCGAAAATAGACTAAAGTTTCAGATTTGAACCGGATAATTGTATTTTCCATAATTTTCTTACAAAAAACTAGAGTTTACGGCCAAAAAACCTTATTAGCTCAGATTTTATAGAAATAGTTTTATTTTTCGATCTGAAAATAGACTAAAGTTTCAGATTTGAACTAGAGAATTGTATTTTCCATAATTTTCTTACAAAAACTGGATTTTACGGCCAAAAACCCTTATTAGCTCAGATTTTATAGAAATAGTTTTATATTTCGATCCAAAAATAGACTAAAGTTTCAGATTTGAATCAGAGAATTGTATTTTCTATAATTTTCTTACAAGAAACTAGTTTTTAGTAAGGACACTCGATATCCTAAAAGTGTCTGATTCAAACTTTTACCTTGAGAATCGATGTTGTTAGAAGAATTTCAAAAGGATCGCTTATGAGTACTGGCGTATCTGATGAAATAATTTAGGTCGTATGATAAATTTAATTTTTTTTAATGCAGTAGTTTTTCAGTAAGGACATTCGATATGCTAAAAGTGTTTGATTCAAACTTTTACCTTGAGCATCGATGTTCACACATACACAAACATAGCGACGACACATACACAGAGACGACACGTGCACAGAGACGACACACACACAGAGAGAGAGAGAAGACACACACACAGAGACGACACACACACACAGACGACACACACACACAGAGATGACACACACACACAGAGACGACGCACACACACAGAGATGACACACACACACACAGAGACGATACACACATAGAGACGACACACACACAAAGAGACGACACACATACAGAAACGACAAACACACATAGAGACGACACACACAAAGAGACGACACACACACAGATACGAAACACACATAGAGACGATACACGCACAGAGACGACACACACACAAAGACAACAAGCACAGAGACAACACGCACACAGAGACAACACACGCACACACACACATGCGCACACACAGAGAAGACACATACACAGAGACGACAACACACAGAGAGAAGACACACACAGAGACGACACCCACACAGAGACGACACGCACACACACACACAGAGACGACACTCTCAAAGTGACGACTTACACATAGAGATGACAAACACACAGCGACGACAAACACACAGAGACGACACACACACGGAGAGACGACAAACACACAGAGACAACACACACACAGATATGAAACACACAAAGAGACGACACACGCACAGAGACGACACACCTACAGAGTCGACACACACACAGAATCGACTCACACACAGAGAGGACAAACACACAGAGACGACAGACACAAAGAGACAACTCACACACACAGAGGACAAACACAGAGAAACGACACACACAAACACACACACACACACACACACACACAAACACACAGACACACACACACACACAGAGGGATGACACCCACACAGAGACGACACACACACACACAGAGACGACCCTAATTTTAAACAGTTTTTGGGAAACAAAGTGAAAGTAAAGTGCAACTCGTCCGAAAGTAACCATAACTTTAAAAACAGAATTTTAATAATTATAGATACATGAAAATAATTGGTTTCATACGCTGATTCCAAATACGTAAATTTCCTTAGGTTTAATGTTATCCGTCAAAAGCTAAAACCTTGAGAATATTAAGCCTTATAGAAGAAAAACAAAATCTTTAGTCATTAAGAAATTTCAACGACCATCCGGTTTCAAAATTCCTATCAAGTCGAACAATAAAGCAAAAACGAAAACAACTACAAAAAAAACCCTAATTTTAAAAAGTTTTTGGGGAACAAAGTGAAAGTAAAGTGTAACTCGCCCCGAAAGTAACCGTAACTCTAAAAACAGAATTTTAATAATTATAGATACATGAAAATGATTGGCTTTGTATACTGATTCCAAATACATAAATTTCCTTAGGTTTAATGTTATTTGTCAAAAGCTAAAACCTTGAGAATATTAAGCCTTTTAGATGAAAAACAAAATCTTTAGTCATTAAGAAATTTAAACGACCATCCGGTTTCAGAATTCCTATCAAGTCGAACAATAAAGCAAAAACGAAAACAACTACAAAAAAAAACAACCCTAATTTTAAACAGTTTTCGGGAAACAAAGTGAAAGTAAAGTGCAACTCGTCCGAAAGTAACAATACAAACTTCTATATTTATATATTTTTATCATGTGTATTAAGGATTTTACCCCTAGTCAATACCTCGCTCTTTACGCTAAAGCTGTTAGCACTTTCAAAAAAGCTTCCTATTCTAATTAAAGTCCCTATTTTTTTTTCTTCAAATTTCAGTAAATATTCAAACAGAGCAGTCAGTTTCACCATAAAATGACTTTCTCAAAATTGAGTTATGACATAACTTACGAATTAACTTAGATAACGAACTTCTATATTTATATGTTTTTATCACGTGTATTAAGGAGTTTACCCCTAGTCAATACCTCGCTCTTTACGCTAAAGTTCGAATTTTGTTCGAATCACGAACTCTTCACCCAGAAGGGACTCGCATCTCATTACCCCCAATATACATGCTAATTCGGTTTCATCTCGTGGCATATTTTTACATGTCAATTGCTAAAGAACTTTATTAACCTCAAACATAGAAAAGAATCAATTTAATAAATTATTATAATATTTTTGTTTTTTTTATTGAATTTCTGATTGTTTTTTGTATTCACACTGGAAATCCCCCCTATGTGGAAGATTTTTCCTAAAAAAAAACTGGAAACTTTTTAGTATAACGTTAAACTGTATTTTAAATTGACAACACTGCCCAAAACACCAGTTGTGTATTATACAGTACACCTCTAAGAAGTAAAGCTAGGTCATCTCATAAGACCATTTTATCATCGTTAACCGTTTCCAAATATTGATATTGTTTCAAATTTTTAGTAAATAAGGTATGAATTAACATGCTCTTCAGGGTTACCTTA
This sequence comes from Artemia sp. Kazakhstan ARC1039, assembly GCA_029168905.1. Lineage (NCBI taxonomy): Eukaryota > Metazoa > Arthropoda > Branchiopoda > Anostraca > Artemiidae > Artemia > Artemia sp. Kazakhstan ARC1039. Next base: position 57,911 of record JAQQPU010001321.1, on the reverse strand, counting down.
ACTGCTAATCCCTTTAACTCTTTTTTTTCTCCATCTTCAATTCGCAAATGTTATCTAGACAAAAAAATTTTTGACACGGATAATGTGCTTACCCTAAAAAGTAAAGTAAGCAAATAGCACGGGAAGGAACATAGAGAGAGCAAATCCATAAGTACATACTCTGGAAAGGTGCCAAGGAACGTAAAGTAAGCAAATAGCACAGGAAGGAACGTAAAGGCCCAGAATAGCACAGGAAGGAACATAAACTCCTAGAATAGCATAGGAAGGAATATAAACCCTTAGAATAGCATAGAAAAGAAACATAAACCCTTAGAATAGCATAGGAAGGAACATAAACCCTTAGAATAGCATGGGAGGGAACATAAACCCTTAGAAGAGCATAGGAAGGAACATAAACTCCTAGAATAGCATAGGTAGGAACATAGGGCTATAGAATAGCACAGGAAGGACCATAAAGTAAGCAAATCCATAAGGACATGCTCTGGAAAGGTGTCAAGGAACGTAATCCACCCAAATAGCACAGGAGGGTACATAAAGTAAGCAAATCCATAAGTACATGCTCTGGAAAGGTGCCAAGGAACGTAAAGTAAGCAAATAGCACAGGAAGGAATATAGAGAGAGCAAATCCATAAGTACATGCTCTGGAAAGGTGCCAAGGAACGTAAAGTAAGCAAAAAGCATAGGAAGGAACATAGAGAGAGCAAAGTATAATGTACTACTCTACTAAAGAAATTACAAATTTAAGAAAAAGTTTGCACGCAAAATAATTCTTATGTAGTATTTACCAATAATTTTAAAATCATGAACTTCCTAAACTCTGGTAAAGATATAAAACCCCAGTTATTCGGCAAAGAGGGGTTTATCAAATATAATGGAACTGCGGCAACTACTATGTTGGTAGAACCCATCAAAATTTAGAAAAACGCCTACAACAGCACAAAGATGACGTAACCAAAGCTTTAAATTCTAGTAGTATAAATATTTCTTTTGATTCTGCCTTAAGCAGTCATAACTATGACAATCCTAGCCATAAAATACTTTTTGAAGAAACTTCCCTTATTAGCAATGATTTTGGCGTAAAACAGGTTGTTCGAGAGGCAATTGAAAATAAGAATCAAAATAAATAATAACATTTCTTTAAATAGGGATTTAGGGTAATATTCACTTAATGGCTTATATACAACTTTAATTAAAAATGATTTAACTAATTTTATCAAAAGACCAGTAAACGATTCTACTCAATCTGTTACGGATAGACCTTCAAGGCTGGCTGCTATGAAGGCAAGATAAGCTTTAAAAGTTTGATTGTAAATGTTTATTATTCCATTTGAATGAATTGTCTCTTTTCACTTCACTTGATGTACCAATCCTGGTTGAATTTCCTTGAAGTAATGATGCTAGGGCTGTTTTGAAAGTATTTTAGTTTTAAAGATTGAATTTTTATGTGAGTCTTTTATGTTCGTTTTTTTGTCTTCATTGGTTTTGCTGAGGACGGCCCTTGGATATAGGGTCGAAATATTCATTTAAGTTGCGTTCCACTGTCTTATATAAAAAAAATTTCTATTGTTTTACTTGTTTTTTTTTTAAATGAATACACCTTCTACATATGCAAATAGGACAGAAATGGAATCATTGAAGAATAAGAAGGTATTGACTATATTTTCTGAATGAAAAAGAAATCATTGAAGAAGAAAATAAGATTAGTGCTTTTTATAATGATATCCGTACTAAAACTAGATAGGTGAAATCGATTGTAGTTTCGTAATGGAATTTGGTAGAGGGATTTGCTCCATAAGTTGTTTAATTGATTTAATTGTATGCTTACAGTACTTAAATTAAAACCCCAATTCAGCTTAAGATCTTCTTATATGCGATAGAAACGCCTAATAAGCTCTGATAACGTCTTATTCCTTAGGTTCCAGGTTTACATATAAACCCATAATTTTAGAATTACCTCTATGTGTAATACCATGCTGACTTCTTGCTATTTTCGCTTTTCTGAATAGTTTTTTGAACCAGCTCCAAAAAAGAATTGACATAAATGTGCTAACAATAATGACACAAACTAGTCGCATTTCACCCAATACCAGCGCTACAGACATTTATCGCTGCATCAGCATGCTATATGAAATGTCTGCTGAGAATAGAATGAAATGAATTTAAACAAAAAATGTATATTTTCCTCAAAATTAAAAAATTTTGTGTGCATGTATAATCGGCACTAACCCATTCTCTTTTTCTATTTTTATTAGCTTCATCATACAGCACAAAGAGACCAAGCTTTGCTTGTGAAGGGAATTATGGACATAAAAGCGATACTCAGTGTAACCCCCCCTCTGAAAATGTATACCCCTCTTGCCAAGATTTACACATGAAAAACTTTTGTGTAACTTTATAGAATTCGTTTTTTAAACAAAGATACAAAGGGGAAAGTAATTTTAAAACTCTAGGAGTCAATTTTCCCTTCCAATTGGCATCCATGGTAAGTCTTAATTACTATAAGGTTTCTGCCGCAATGTTGAGAAGAATTGTTGGTAATCTTTGGTGATAGTTTGACTTACCCTGTATCTTTACTTAAATAGCGTTATTGCACAGCCTATGATTTTTGTTTCGGCTTTATATGACCCGTTGATATCAATGTTATTTATTAATATAAATCAGTGAACCCACAAGCAAATCACTTTAATAAAATATCATCAATACTATTTCAATAAATACTGTATATTAAAAGTTTAGTACAACAAATTAAATCTTACAGAGTCAAAATCCATTCAAAATTACGAGCAAATGAATAGCGCTATACTCGGGCTACTAGAATGGAGCTTGGCTTAATTAAGAGATTGAGCATCCTGTACTGGATGTGGGGTTTGGGGGAGGCGGAGGGGGAATATGTACTGCCACATTAGTGGTGAATCTGACGGAAAAAAACGAGTGTATACGGCATATACCTTCGTACACCCAAAAGCTTGTTTATGCTATACTACTGTCGTCTGCATCAGCTCATTACTGAAAATCTTAGTAAAAGCCAAGCACCAGCACTTATATTTATGATTGTTCAATGTGTGGTTAGTGTTTATAATGTATTGTGTAATGTTTTAAATTCACCAAGTAGCAAGTTTGTTAAATATTTATTTTATTTCACCACTGCTTGAACAGCAAAATATTGCACTTCTTCCAAAAAAGTGGTTGAGTTTCTCTTGGTCCCGAAATTAGAGTCAAAAGTTTGCTGATTTTGCTGGTTTTCACTCTTCTTCCATCGTGTAATTTATACACTTATGTAAAGTGCGGAGACAAACTACTCGTTATCTGAATACTCATTTCTTTTGTCAAAGAGCTCTTTTTAAATTCTTTGTTCCCATTTGCAAAGAGCCCAATGGACTTACAGCACAAAAAAGGCTCAAAAAGAGCGTTTCGTACTTCATGAATTTGTTTAAGTCTAATGTGTAACGTTTTGGAAGATTTGGAGAATAAATAAATCGGAATATAACATTGAATGGCAAGTTAAGTTGTATGTCTTGCCTATCTTACTATTCAATGCTTATCAGAATAACTTCTCAAAGATCTGAATAACTTATGAAGGGGTCAGCCTTTGGCCTAAGCTCGCTGGAATCATAAATTGTTCAAAATTTTTTGGCACTTATTATTCATATCATCAATAGTTTTTTTTTACTGCCCCACTCTCATACAACTGTTTTAGTCCATGCCTGCAGGGACGGATCTAGTGGGGGGGAGGGAGGGGCAGCCCGTTCTAGGTACTCGTTTCTAGGGGATGCTGGCTCGCAAGGTAATTTTTGATCCGTTCAAATGAACTTCAAACCCTAATTTCCCAGCTCTGGAACACGCATATGTTTGCCTTGAATATGTGTTTAAATTTGCCTGCATCGGCTCCTTTTAATGATTAGTTAAAAAAAACTTTTCCACAAAATAAGTTTTTCAAAGAAAAGTAAAGAACTCCATTAAACAAAAATGAGCAAAACTAAAATCAAATAATCTACCAAGCGTGAAACTACCACAAATCAGCATTGATAAATAAATGAAACCCAAAACGAACAGAAATTACAATAATTAACCGAGTCAAACTCAAAACGAGCAAAAATTAAAATAAGTTGGGCGCAAAACCCCTTTGCCATCCCAAGGCCAGAATAAAATTTGCACTTTACTGAAAAATATAAATGTTTTTACTTTTATAACTTTAATAAATCAAATAATATTATCATTTTGATTACTAAATATCAGTATATGTTTATTAAACTGACAATAGTGGGAATGGGTAATTACATACAGGGGGGCACCACTGCTGCCATCTATAATCGAGTCTAAAGGACAGGGTCAATGACACCTTTTTCAAGGCCAATCAAGGGATGTTTCTAAGTGCATTAACTCCGGTACAGCACAGGATCACGTGTCTTTTTCAAAGTCAATCAGGGGATGTTCATAAGTGTATTGATCCACTAAGGGGACAGGATTTCTGAGAAATTGATTTCAATAATCGACGGGGACAAGAGGGGACAGGATTTCTGAGAAATTGATTGCATAATCGACTGGGACAAGAGGGGACAGGATTTCTGGGAAATTGATTTCATAATCGACTGGGACAAGAGGGGACAGGATTTCTGGGAAACTGATTACATAATCGACAGGGAATTCTAACATGAAAGAAATTAAGTTATGAGTGTTGGTCAATTTGTTTGTTGTTTCTCGGATATAGACATAAGCTAAACAACAATTGCTGGATAATCAACGGGACAGGATCACGTGTCTCTTTCAAGGCCAATCAGGGATTCGGAAACACTAACGGGACATGATCGCAGTGAATATGATGAAGTATTTTTGCTATAGTTGTTATTAGTGTGAGAATAGAATTCAAGGAGTGAGAACAGTTTGACTTTACTCATTTATTAAAATATATTTGTAATAATGAGTGGAATATTTACACTATTAGAAGTTGATAGTGGAGCTGGTAGAAATGATACAAGAGCACCAAACATTTCGGTGGAAATCATGAGAGGATCACGGCTTTGTCTGGAATGGGATGAAGTATATGCAAGATATGTGATATCTTTGAGCAAATTTAAAATGTAGGATCAATTATGCTTCGCTGCAAAAGTTGATATAGCACATGTGAATAGACTCCAAAGTGCTTTAAAAGCAATAGTAAAGCATATAGAGGACAATAAACTGTATCACTAATTATACATGTGTAATATATATTATTGTTGAAATTATACAATAAAATTGTTTCGAAATCGAAAATTTTACCCTTTTGTTAAAATGTTAGATTAAGTAGAATGACTCATGGTTAGTCTAGAGTTAGCAGTGAGAGTGATAGGATTGAAAAATGAATAAATTTGAATAAGAGAGAATTAGATCGAATCTGGTGATTATGGAAAAAGATTCGATTCTGGATGAAGATTTTCTTGAGTTATCCCTTCAACGGAATTCATTCTCACAGGGAAAACTTGACAATATAATGAAAACTGATTCTCCCCCTTTGGACTATTGTATGACGCTGCTGTGACTCTCACCCTAAAGGACATCTATGTTCAAATTGTCACTATGACAAATGTGACCAATGGGAGAATACTTATCCCGGTATGATTAGAAAGAACCCCAAACGTGATTTTAGTTTATTTCTACGAGATTGGTGTCGTCATGGATTTAAATTATTTTGGGAGGAAGAATCTAGTCTACGATTCAACTGTTGGGGTAACAAGACAATTTGGATTCTACTTCATCGTTGTGACGACACTGACTATTATGACTATAAACCTAGTGATTTTTATTTGGAAGTTACCGAATGTGATTCACCATTTGAAAACACTGCATGTGATATTGCTTCAAATAGACAGATTGAAACACGTGAATTTCACAATATGATTGCAAAGAGTATCATTGACTATACAAAGAGATATGATAAGAGTGAAGTTACATTATACTGTAGAAAATGTGACCCTGACTTTGCAGCCAATCAAGATCAATATACAGTGAATTCAAATGATCTACCAGCATTAGTGGTTCACGAGAAGTTGCCTATACACCGAATAAGAAGAAATCTAAAGTGAAGAATAAAGACATTGTTGTATATATACATTTCTTTATTAATAAACAAATTCACATTCATTTTTTAAGCACTTTACTCATAGGGCGCTAAAATCAATATTATACAGGCCTGAGACGATATTTCCACCATAAAGTCGTTCAGACGTGGATTGTCTACATAAATGTTGAGAAACCACTTGTAAGTATAGCCGAGACATCTGAACACAAAATATAGTAGCGCATGGAAACCACAGCTTTTAGTCGTTAGATCCTGCACTCTCTTCCGATTTTGAATAATAGTTTTCCCACTGCTCACAATATAGTTGCTGATGTGTGGAGTGTAGAATGTATAGGGTAGGCCGAGAGGATAAAAAAATCCAATCGTCTTCTTAGTTTGAAAGATGCACAACCAATGGCCAGTATTCACAGTCGACGGACTGCTATTAACAATGATTAAGGTATTGTTGGCATTTTGAATTTTTCCAAGAAAGTCCGAGGGCAGACAAAAGGATATGTATTTGGACATGTAGGGGTTCATATTAAATACATTGATTAGTTGACTGGTGTTCATGGTGCAAGGTCTAGTCGAATACTGCCTTGGGGAGTGATTTCCCAATAGGTTTCAAATTGATTTAGCAAGATTAGTGCAATACTCTCAGGTAATGGGTCGGCAAATGTACACTCTAAACGCACACTCCCCGTTCGTACTATACTCATATCCTGGGTGCCTGACAAATCCAATACAATGATACCATTTGTTTTAGCAAACATTTCTTCGGTTATACCATTTTCAAATAGTTGTGAATCATGATCTAGGGTTTGCATGGTCAACTCATACAATGACCTATAGGATTTATCAAAAGATAGATTGTAGAATGGGCTTCCATTTACTTTTCAGACAAGAGATGAAAGCCCAAACATTTCAAATTTATGTGGGCATCCAGTCCATGATACTATTGCACTAGCGCTTTTTACAAATGCCAAGACTAATTTTGACGGAATTTCGCCATTGATAAAGGATGAGTCGGTGAAGGTACGTGAGCCTGTGGCAATATGACGTGGATAGGTGATTGTATGAGGAACAAGTAGTTTAATATTATTTCCACTTGCTCTCAGTTTTTCCACTGCCAAAGCAACAGAACTCATAACCTGCTGTTTGCGTAAATGTAGTATTGGCGAGGTGAGGGAGAGATTTACATCAGGATTGGCAGCAAGTTCTTTTCGTAAAATGAAATTGGATGGAGAAAGCGTCAATTTTGTATCTACTTAAATATTGGGTGCTAGCTATTGGGGTATATTAAATATTTCATGATATATTTTTACAACTAGATGTAATTCACTAGTTGTAGCATTTTTAAGTTCATCTGTACATTCAGTATTAGTAATATATTCATATCCATTGGAGGTGCCTCTCAATTCCTTGTATGACTTGGGTGTCATCAGCATGAATTGCAAATAGCTTGTATAATTTGAGAGATTGTTGCGTGTGCTCACCAGTATGCCATTTATGTAGACACTGATTTGACGAAATAAATTATGTAATATACAATTTTCATAGGATATTCCATCTGCAAGAATTGGAAATGTATTATCGGATTTCCGGACTTTCATTCGTAAATCTATAAATGTTGAAGACATGTCCATAAAGTAGTCTTCATTGGAATAAATTTGAAAGTTGATATTATCGGAGAGGGGTTGTTGTGGATAAAATTGTTCATAGTATTCATGTTTTACACTCACATCAACATTTTCTACATTGAATAGATTTAAAGATGAAGTAATTGAAGGTTGGGAATCCTTATGCTGTAGATATGACACCTTAGGAAAAGAAATCTAGTTTCGATCTAACAATTCTCATCCTGGGGCTTCTTCTTCTACTCTTTACTGTACGTATCGTCTTTTTCCTTCTTTTCTATGACAAGGGTGATGTATTTCGTTTCTGACCTGAGTAGAGACTGATGAGTGGTGCACTGTTTCTCGACCTTTTTAAACTTTTTCCATTTTGATGAGATTTCAATTGTTCACCAAGGGTTCGCGCACTGGACCTAAGGATTTCCGAAGCACTTTTCTTAAAATCCTTGCCTGAACCCCAATCGTATAGTGTAGCGGATACAAAATCTGTCGCAGCCGGTACAATATATTTTCTAGCCAGAGGTAGTGCAGAGCGAAACAATTTAGCAAACCAACTGCCAAGACCATAGCCAGACATCGACGAGCGACCTTTGTAATAGTCCATTCTAGTGCCCTGTTGTCTTGGGCCAAGAGTATTAACATAGCAGTCAATATCAGGACAAATGAATACCACTTCTATTAGACATCTTGTTGCTTCATGGGTCGAAAATGGCATGTAATCACAGCCATACCTTTTGTTATTGCTAGGGGATTACCTAATTTAGTTCTTAGTGTTAACTGACAAATAGGAAGTCTTTACGGGGTTATACTGAAGATGCTTTATATTGTAATGGTGAATATGTTCTTGATTGGTTTTTCGTTCAAGAACTCATAGGAGGGGGAAATTGCTATTGCCAACCCGGAATGTTTCAACAAATGAAGCGTAGAGAAATATACAAATGTCCATCGAGAAGGCAGGCGGATAGTCAACAAAAATAAAAATAGTGTTTCCGGCACTTTTACCATTGATTATATTTAGCTTAAAGCCAAGAACATCCTCTAGATTATCTTTGAGAATAACCTATTCATCGGCAATGGGTGAATTAATGTAGATCTCGCCCTCCTCCTTTGAATAGTTGAAATGAAAGGCTCCTTTATTACGAGCGGAAATTCTTTTATTGATAGAACCACAAAAATCATTCATACAGGTGAGTTCTTCGTAGGGTAATTCAATATATGGATAATTCATCCAATTGATCTTTTGAATTTGTTCTTGATCACCTGAGGGTGGCGGCCAATCCTAGAGTCTAATTTTTCTATCATATTTGCGATCTTTTCTAAGGATGTCATATGTATTTTTGAGAATACAGTCGACAAGAGCCACTCTATACTTTCCATCGTCGAATTTGATGGTGGGGGAGAGTTTCGTCCAAAAATCACTTGTTCTATTCAAATCATTGTAGAGAGGGTCGGAAACATTGGACAAGAATGTTACATAGAAATCATTGGGCATTGTTAATGTCTTCAACTGCAACCCAAGAATCAAAATCAGAGTTCTATCCTAGCCAGCGAACAAGCAACTGTCTCTTGCCCCTGCGAGTACGACTCCTTAATATCTTTTCAATTTGATAAATTTCACTAGTGTTTCTAACTTTTTGTAGTTCATATTCATAAAAACCGCCGAGAATCTCATCATCTTTGGTGTCTCGCAGTTGATATGTCATGGATCTAGTGTCTAGGATTTTGGACACTTTAAAAATTTCAATGCTCCATAAATAATATCCCTTTTCGAAAATATTGGTGATTCTATTAATTCGAATAGTATCACCAACATTAAATTTCTTCTTCATAATTTTTTTTCACTGGAATTTTGCTTTAGAAAAGCATCAAATGTATTTTCACTGTAATGAACGTCCTGAGGGCTAACATTGGACAGGGATCGATGTGGTCGTTGGTTGTATATTTGCATGGTTTTATCTAAATCATGAATAAAAGCAGCAGTATTTTTAAGTCTGCAATAAATTGAAATTAATAGACGAATCGTTCTTATCAATCGTTCAGCCAATGCAGCCTTTATCGGGCTGTGACTTTGATAGAGCGTTGTATTATATTTCAATAGAACCTTTTGCACATGAGGATTAACAAATTCGCTACCGCGATCCAATTGAATTTTTCTATAGCAATCCTGTTCAAGAATACTTTCTAAAGCATGAGCAACTTCACCACCTCTCTTTGATTACAATGGAGTGGTATAGGCATAGCGACTAAAGAAACTAATTACCACTAGAATATATTTGTAGGGTCTATTGTGACGTCGTTGAATCGCGTCTAAAGTTATAAGATCAGTTTGCATTATATGCAGAGGGAAAAAGGCTTTAGTTTGTCGATATTGTTTGCCACGAAGCCTGCTATTCCGATGCAGTATGTAACTCGGTTCATTTTCTAGATACTCTTTTGTTTTTTTTAATATGCTACCATCTAAGTCAGAGGCAGCTTTAGAAAGCGTTGTGGGGGAACTTAGACTTCCCGCTTCACCAATATTTTCATAGACATGTTTTAAAACTTCATCCATTTTGAACGCAAACACGTAGTGTAATGTTCACTCCCCTTCTGCACACTGGAGTGTGAATAAATACGTTTTCGCTTTTGTCTAGCAGCCACCATCGTTGGTGTTATAAAATCATTGCTGCTGCTGCTACTAGTATTTTCCAAGATTGAATTAAAATCTTCTTCTTTTTTTAATGTTTGCGTTGTTGGAGGACTATATTCTCTTAATTTCTTTAGAATTTCCTTATTGCCAATAACACTTTTGGGGAAGTTTGATGCATTTTAAAAGGTGTATAGATTATTGTCAAATGATAAAAGTCCTTTACGATTCGTAACAATATCACAGATTAAATCAACAAGATTATAAATTTTTCCCTGAATTATAATTCGTTTCCTGTGCTAACGACCTGAACTTGATGATCATAACCAGTTTCCAATATGAGATAGTTTAATACTCCTTTACTCTGTTCTCGATAGGTCACTGGCAATAGGTTTCCAATTGATGTCACTATGGAATTCAATTCCTTTTCCTTTGACTGCACTGCTGCATCTTGCGGAGATGTTTTCTGTTTAGGCGGATCTGTGATGGTGACGAGGGGTCTCTCACGATAAGGTCTATGTTTGTCCAGACGTCGCAATGCATCTTGAAGTAAAACTAGCTTTTTATTATCGGAAATATTTTCGTCATTAATGAATTTGCTTAGATTATCTTCAAAATGTTCCACGGGTAAGAGGACAATTTCAAATGGTGTCAATTTATAGGGTTTAGCCATCTAGAGAAAACTGTTTACAAGTCCTCTGATTATTGGTAGTAAAAGTGTAAAAAAAGCTACCACCCGCTTGAAGGAGACGTTTTCTTTTAAAAATTTGTCCTTTGTTTTTGCAAGCCAAGGCACTTACAGTGGAACGATGTTGCTTTGTCTGTTGTCTAACACCTTTTGGCAAGTGTACATTGCCCTCAGTTAAATTTAAACAAAGTTCAGATATTATATTAATGAAATCATTGTCAAAACCTTGTTTGAGTATGGCCTTCCTGAGTGGAGGTTTTTAACTGCCTAAAACGGAAAATAAATGCCGTTGTTCGTGTAGTTTCTTCAGTGTCATGATGGCAACTAACAGATTTTTCTACTGTTCACCGGAAGATATACAGTAATTTCTTTCTCAAAAATATCTGTGACTACACGTAGATCCTCGGGTGTATTCTGATTAAGATCTAGCAAAATGTATCTATAGGGATTATTTGTTGCCTGACTGTACACTGACAGCAAAAATTTGTGAGATCCTGGATATATTTGCTTATTGAGAGTTATTAGCGAGCTAGAATCACGAACAACTCGGTAGATAATATAGATGGTGCAATTCAAAGCAATGCTTCTCATACGTTTGCTCTGATGAAACAGATTCTGTAGAACTAGGGTTATGGGAATGTGTTCATGATGAGAGCGAACGGTAAACAGTTGTAGCATTTCCTGTGAGAACTGTTCAATTGATTCAGCCAAATCATAAATAATCAGCCATGAGTTTGGTTCAATACTATTGAAAACATCAAGTCCCCGTATGAATTGTATTGGCATGGATGTGGCAATAGCTTTTATTTGATTATAGGACTCCTGCCAAATACTATAGCAATAATATATTTTCTTTGGTTTTTCGAAAAACATTTTTTTACAATCTTGAATTATTTTAGCTAAAAGTGTCGTTTTCCCAGACATTGATGGGCCACGCAGAAACGATCTGAATGGTGTTTTAAAGTGATACAAACTGCTGTTGACAACAGTCGGACTACAACTAACTGTAAACCATACTTGTCCAAAGAATAAATAATAAGTCTCCCATAGATCTATCTAGTACAAGAACAACAAAAACAATATTTCTTTCATTTATTAACATCAAGACTTTTATGTACAGCAACAATAGTACACACTATTTGTTCAACACGAACAATAGCAACAATATTTCTTTCATTTATTAACATCAATACTTTTCTGTACAGCATGAATAGCACACACTATTTGTTCAACAAAAACAATAGCAACAATAGTTCTTTCATTTATTAACAAAAACACTTTGTTGTACAGCAATAACAACAATATTTATTATCAACAGGACTATTGTACAACAATAGCATTTTTCATTAATTGACAAAAACACTTTTTTGTACAGCAAGAACAACAATAGTACATTCATTTATTAACAGCAGTAATATTGTGTAACAGCAACATTTTTATTCATTGACAAAAAACACTTTTTTTTACAGCAAGAACAATAATAGTACACACTATTTGTACAACACTAGCATGAAGAACAACATTTTTTCACTTATTGACAAAACTTAAAATAGCACACACTATTTGTACAACACTAGCATGAAGAACAAAATTTTTCCACTTACTGACAAAACTTAAAATAGCACATACTATTTTTTCAATAACAAAAACAACATTTTTCGCTTATTGACAAAAAAAACTACTTACAACACGAACAATAGCACAGTTGAACACTAAGAAAATATGAGAAACCTGACAATTGACAACATTTGAAAGATAACCCCCCTAAGGGTCCCCCACCCCCCAGGGCCGCGGGCCAGGCCAAGGGGCAGAAGGCCGGCAACGGGCGGGATCCCCCCTCCCCCGGGGTTGCTGTGGAAAAACAAAATATGTATACAATTGCCACTGCTGCAGATTAGGTTAGGTTGTACTATTTGAGCATTTAAGTTAATTTATCAGGTTAGGTTAGGTTGTATTATTTGAGCATTTAAGTTAATTTATTAGGTTAGGTTAGGTTAATTTAATTTATCCAGACCGAGTCGGTTGCGATAGTCTACACATTCAACCCGGTCTGAAATTCGATAGTGGCCGTAGGGGAGTACATTTACACCATTCTCGAGCACAAAGACCTTGTCAGATATACATGACATGGCATTTTTTTCAACTCTAAGAGTATAGTTTCTATACTGCAGAGAGCAAATTGCAAGCACTTGTGCTCTTGGCACTAGACAACTATCTACACAGTTTCTGTAGACACTCATGTTGACATTATTTTTCTACAAAATGTGTAGGCACCCCTTTACACGCCTGCCTTACATCTTTGTCGTGTGTTTCTACACAAAAAACTTTAGGACCGGGGAACACCCCGTTGGATATTAAATCTCTCCCCGTCTCTGATTTTAACATTAGTAGCTGATTGGGAGCTTGACGTTTCACCAACTCGGGGTATAGGGATACATTACAGTTAGTGAAATCCATCCGCGAGCTGATGTGCACCCCTTTTTACAAATCATTTAATAGATCCCCAGTTTTAACTTTTAACAGCAGAGAATCTGAGTCCCCATAATAGACTTGAACCTCCCCCTCCCATGGCCATTGTACCTTGCACACATTGTAAAAAAACGACAACATGAGCTTTTTGGAAATTTCCAGTACTGAACTACCTCCCGCTATATTCTTGTTCAGTACAACATTTCTTTTCTTTCTCTTTAGAAGAACCATGTTCGGCTCTATGCTCGTGAATGTTGTAAAATTAAGGTCGGCAATAATTCTTGCATATTCTTGGGGGCAGGTTACGACGTCACAACGTGATCTATTTCGTACGCTTTCACACATTTTGCCAAACGCTGAATTTAAAATGAGTTTGTATATTTCCTTTTCAACTTTACTCTTTGCCATTTAGCGTTTACCGACAAAGGTGTCGATAAACGTCTTCAAGTATTGTTTCTGACTGAATTGCAGGGCCCTGTGTATTTTTGTGGTATTGAAACCATTGTTCACCATCCATCGCAAAAGCACATGATGAACAACGATATTCTGTTTAGGGTCTAGATCTGCAATCAGTTTCTGCTTGGAGGGGGTCCACTGCATGCCCATATCATCGATCAAAGATCGATTGTATGGGCTCAGTGATTCCTTGGTCACTGGTCTATTGACACAGGGGAATACAAAATCCTTGACAGAATCGTAAAGTTCCAATGGTATGCACCCGTCAATTTCAAAGAACCATCCTTTTGGCCCATTGTCCTCGACGGTGCGAATGTCGGGGAACTCACAAGGATTCTCAAGCCATTTATAATTTACACACGGCAAAGAATAGTGAGATATTGCCGAGAGGTACAATGAGTTCATGTCAAGGAAAACTGCATTAGACTTTACACCAGTGTCTTGCCTACTTGGATCCATTGTTAAAACGCGATCTCTATGAAAACATACCTCCCACTCATCGATCTTTCTACAAAAAGGTGTTGATCCACATCAGTGATCAACCCTATTTCCTCCCTACTAATTTTTAAAATAAAGTCCATCACCAAACGCGGTGTGGAAAAATAGTAGCCAATATCTTATCCAAACTCTGAATAAATTTGATCTGTATTTTTACAGACAATATCTAAAAGAGTTAAAACGTCACTGCCCAAGTACATTCTACAATAATCCCACCCATTTTTCCAATTACCCTTATCCCAAACCCTCTTGGCAAATTCATATTCCTTGGCAGTGCATTCACTATTGGTAAGTAAATTAAAGATTCCAAAGATTCCAAGTCATCAATATTTAATGTTCTCCCCGTGATGTGTTGAGACGGTATGATAATTTAAACTCAACGCATGTCCATTATAAGCAAATCTCAAGGCCAAATTGTGATGTAAGTGAAACCTTAAGTAAGTCCCTGATTGACTTGGAAAGAGACACATGATCCTGTCCCGTTAGAATCGATAATTCCCCGTAGATTATGCAAATCAATTTTCCAGAAATCCTGTCCCCTTAGTATAGTGCAAATTTTGTTCTGGCCTTGGGAAGGCAAAGAGGTTTTGCGCCCAACTTATGTTAATTTCTGCTCATTTTGAGTTTGACTCGGTTAATTATTGTAATTTCTGTTCGTTTTGGGTTTCATTTATTTATCAATGCTGATTTGTGGCAGTTTCACGCTTGGTAGACTATTTGATTTTAGTTTCGCTCATTTCTTCTTTTATGGAGTTCTTTACTTTTCTTTGAAAAACTTAATTTGTGGAAAACGTTTTTTTAATTAATTTCTGTTCGTTTTATATTGACATAGTCTTTTCAAGGAAAAAGAAAATAATACTTTAAATCTTTTCATTTTTTAAGACTTTATAGTTTGGCCTGCTATTTGTATGGCGGAGAAAAATTTTCAGCAATTTTTATCAGCATACACCCTTTTAAAAATCTGGGCACAAATAGTTCTGTTTAATTTAGTTTCATAACTTCTCTAGTTGACCTGTAATGGAAAACTTGATACCATTCGCAAAAAAATCTGTTTACTTTCTTTGATAGCTTGGATACACTTACGCTATTTGGAAATGGCTAAATTTTAAGAGCAGAAGTAGCCCCGAATGTTTGAACATAATACCCTTCGTCGTTCTTGCGATACTGCTGAGATGCCTTATTGGGAATTAGCATTATCACAGTGAATTTTGATTTAATCTTAAGTCAACATTTAGTTTTAAACATATAAAAATTGGATTTGAGGAAGACTAAAATCTATTGTATAAATCATATACAATAACTTTCTATATATACCTTATATGCCCCCAGGGCATAACTTACAACCCTTGCACTGAGGGCTCTGACGGAGTTATCATCCTAAAAGACCTAATTTTCAGAACTTTCTACTAGGTTGAACAAAATGGATATCTCAAAACTTTAATTGGATGTGTTTGGCAAAATGGTGGGCGTGAGAGGGGCGTTAGTCGCTATTCAATCACTTTCAACTATTAGAAAAGGCACTAGCCCTTTCAATTTCCAATTGCATGAGCCCTTTTGAAGTTTCTACGACATCGCTTTCAATAAAAACTTTATGTGCCCCCAGGGCATAACTTACAGCCCCTGCCCTGAGGGCTGTGAGGGGAGGGGTTGTCATCCTTAAAGACCTAATTTCCAAAACTTTTAACTACGTTGAATGAAATGGCTATCTAAGAATTTTGATTGGATGTGTTTTGGGAAAAGGTTGGCAAGAGAGGGGGGGTAGTTGCCCTCAAATCACTTTTGACTATTAAAAAGGGTATTAGTCCTTTGAATTTCAAATCGAATGAGCCCTTTTTAAAGTTTCTACGACAAAGATTACACTAAGAACCTTATATGCCCCCAGGGCATAACTTATAGCCCTTGCCCTGAGGGTTGTGGGTGAGTGTCACCCACATTGTCACCCATTGTCACACAGTGTCACCCATTTTGATTGGACGTATTTTGGGGAATGATGGGCGCTGGGGGGGGGTAGTTACCCTCTAATCACTTTCGA
Organism: Artemia sp. Kazakhstan ARC1039; assembly: GCA_029168905.1. NCBI lineage: Eukaryota > Metazoa > Arthropoda > Branchiopoda > Anostraca > Artemiidae > Artemia > Artemia sp. Kazakhstan ARC1039. The sequence goes on along the minus strand of JAQQPU010001321.1, from coordinate 41,471 downwards.
CTATTAAAAAGGGCACTAGCCACTCCAATTTCAAATCAAATTAGCCCTTTTCGAAGTTTCTGCGACGACTCCGTCAATACGAATTGCCCGGGTATGGAGAAAAAAACAACACATTGTGCCCACATCGATCACATCTGATTCGATGTGCTGCCATCAATCGTATGTTTCTAACTCTACAAAGAATCCGATTCAGCTGCCACCACGTCATATGTCTCTAACTCTAAAAATAATCTGATTCATCTCTCTCAGACTATGGTAAAAATTTAATTCACATAATTTAGACTCTAGTATACAACTTGTGAGCTGATAGCATTGTCTGTGTTTTTACTGAATATTGATAAATTCCCACTTCATATGTCTCTAACTCTAAAAAAGAATCCAATTCATCTCTCTCAAACTTTGGTAAAAACCTAATTCATCTATTTCAGACTCTAGTATACCACTCGTGAGCTGATAATACTGACTGTGTTTGACTAAATCTTGGTAAATTCCCACTTCGTATGTCTCTAACTCTAAAAAGAATCCAATTCATCTCTCTCAGAATTTGAAAAAAAAACAAATCATCGATTTCAGACTCTAGTATACCACTCGTGAGCTGATAGTAGTGTCGGTGTAAAAACGTAGTCTTGACAAATTCCCACTTCATATGTCTCTAACTCTAAAGAGAATCCAATGTATCTCTCTCAGAATTTGATGAAAACCTATTTCATTTGGTTCAGACTCTAGTAAACCAATTGTGAGTAGGTACTATTGTCTGTGCCTGACTGAATCTTCATAAATTTCCACTTCATTTGTCTCTAACTCTAAAAAGAATCTGATTCAATTCTAAGACTATGGTAAAAACCTAATTCAGCTATTACAGACTCTAGGATATCACTTGTGAGCTGATAGTAGTATCTGTGTTTGACTGAATCTTGGTAAATTCCCACTTCATATGTCTCTACCTCTAAAAAAGAATCCAATTCATCTCTCTCAGATTGGTATAAACCTAGATCATTTATTTCAGACTCTAGTACATCACTTGCGACCTGGTAGTGTCGGTGTCCAACTTAATTTTGGTAAATTCCCACTTCATATGTCTCTAACTCTAAAAAGAATTCGATTCATCTCTTAGACTGTAGTACAAACCTAATTCACCTATCTCAGACTCTAGTATATCAATTATGAGGAGGTACTAGTGTCTGTGTTTGACCGAATCTTGCTCCATTCCCACTACATATGTCTCTGACTCTAAAAGAGTCAGATTCATCTCTCTCAGACTATGGTAAAAACATAATTCATCTGCTCCAGACTCAAGTATATCACTTGTGAGCTGTTGGTAGTGCGTCTGTGTTTGACTGAATCTTGATAAATTTCCAATTCATTTGTCCCTAACTCTAAAAATAATCCGATTCATCTCTCTCAGACTATGGTAAAAACCTAATTCATCTCTTTCAGTCCCTACTATACCTTGGTGAGCTGGTAGTAGTGTTTGACTGAATCTTGATAAATTCCCACTTCCTATGTCTTTAAATCAACAAATAATCCAATACATCTCTCCCAGACTATAGTAAAACCTACTTCATCTACTTCAGACTCTAGTATACCACTTGTGAGATGATAGTAGTGTCTGTGTTTGACTGAACCTTTATAAATTCCCATTTCATATGTGTCTAACTCTAAAAAAAACAATTCATCTTTCTCAGACTCTGGTAAAAACCTAATTCATCTATTTCAGACTGTAATATACCCTGGTGAGCTGGTGGTAGTGTCTGTGTTTGACTGAATTTTGATAAATTCCCACTTCATTTGTCTCTAACTCTAAAAAACAATCCGATTTATCTCTCTCAGAATTTGGTATAAGCCTAACTCATCTATTTCAGACTCTAGTATAGCACATGTGAGCTGGTAGTTCTGTTGGTGTCAGACTGATTCTTGATAAATTCTCCCTTCATATGTCTCTAACTAAAAAGAATCCGAGTCCTCCTTCTAAGACTTTGGTAAAAACCTAATTCATCTATTTCGGACTCTAGTATACCACTTGTGAGCTGATAGTAGTGACTGTGTTTGACTAAAGCTTGAAAAATTCCCACTTCATATGTCTCTTACTCTAAAAAGAATCCGACTCATCTCCCTCAGACTTTGGCAAAAACCTAATTCATCTATTTCAGGGTTTAGTATACTACATGTGATCTGATAGTAGTGTCTGTGTTTGACTTAATCTTGATAAATTCCCACTTAATATGCCAATATCTCTAAAAAGAACCCGATTCATCGCTCTCAGACTTTGATAAAAACATATTTCATCTGTTTCTGACTCTAGTGTACCATTTGAGAGTTGGTAGTAGTGGCTTTGACTGACTGAATGTTAATAAATTCCCACTTCATATGTGTCTAACTCTAAAGGAAATTCGATTCATCTCTCAGGCTATGGTAAAAACCTAATTCACCTATTTCAGACTCTAGTATGTCACTTTTAAGCTGGTATTAGGGTCTGTGTTTGACTGAATATTGATAAATTTCCACTTGATATGTCTCTAACTCTAAAAATAATCCGAATCAACTCTCTCAGACTATGTTAATAACCTATTCATCTATTTCAGATTCTAGTATACCACTTGTGAGCTGTGTCTGTGTTTGACTGAATCTTGATAAATTCCAATTTAATATGCCTCTAACTCTAAAAAAGAATCTGTTTCATCTCTCTCAGATTTTGCTATAAACCTAATTCATCCATTTCAGACTCTAGTATACCACTTTTGAGCTGGTAGTAGTGTCGGTGTCTGACTGAATCTTGATAAATCCCAACTTCATATGTTTCTAACTCTAAAAATAATTCGATTCATCTCTCAGACTATGGTAAAAACCTAATTCACCTATTTCAGACTCTAGTATATCACTTGTGAGTAGGTAGTAGTATCTGTGTTTGACTGAATCTTGGTCAAATCCCACTTCATATGTTTCTGACTTTTAAGAGAGTCTGATTCATCTATCTCAGACTATGGTAAAAACATAATTCATCCATTTCAGACTCTAGTATATCACTTTTGAGCTGATAGTAGTATCTGTGTTAGACTAAATCTTGATAAATTCCTACTTCCTATGTCTCTAACTCTAAAAAGTGTTTCGTATTTCAAAAATATCATAAGTGAATTTCTTTTGTTATAGGTATATTTCATGTCATTTTAAGACATGTAGAAGAAAAGTTGAAAAATTTCTAAGTAAAAAAGAAAAAAAAGTTCAGAATCAAAAATAATTAAGATTCGTCTCAAGGGCTAAGCTCGCAAACTATCCGAAGACAGTTTTTATTTGCTTTTTAGTTATCATATTGCTCTTTACCGTCCCATGGAAGTCCAAGTTCAAAAATATTTCACGGATTGAATTCAATAGTTCAAGAATGGCTAGTAGGGAGGGATATTTTTTAAGCCAAAGATGATATACGATATACAAACACATATAACATACGTGTCAATATAAATTCAATGGGTGTGGTTGGGCGTATTACAATTTTTGGAAATCGAAACATGTTTCGTTAACCATCAAAAGAATGTGTCTGTCCAGCATGCTTCTCAAATCACCGTGGTATGCACATTCTCGGACTAATGCAAAATGGTGCCCAGAAACAGATCACTGATAACACACACCAAAAAATACAATTGAGAAATCGATTGCGCAAATAACTTGCTATGATACTGTGACGCTTAACATCAGTTGGCCAGGGTCCCAGGAACAATACATTGACTGCCTTAGAATGTATTTCTAAGGACATAATATTTTTACTGACTTGTTGGCTCAGTCAAGTAACGTGTCGTTCTTTTACCGTAGGAAATCATAGGTCTCATGTTCGATTCCTATATCAAACACAGAACTTCCTAAAATCAATGGAAAGTTGCTTTGAAGCTAAAAAACATGTCGTTGGAAAAGAAAACATGTCACCATCTATAACAAGCATTCTCTTATTTCAAAATATTTGCCTTTGATGATGGGACTAGTGACCGCTTGTCACCGTGGCAATGTTACAGAAAGGAATGCAATTCCAATAATTTTCATTATCAAAGCGGAAGTACCGTAAGACCATACGGGCCCGTTTAAACTGAATGCAACACTTTGGACGGTATAAAAAAATGGGGGGGGGAGGGCAGCAAAACGGAGAAAGCTTGTAGGAGGCTCGGGGCCCTGGAGTGGGGACATAGGGCCCTGGGACTTTGGGCCCTGAAGTGGAGACGTAAGGCCCTGGATGGGGACTCAGGCTCCAGGAGGGGAGTATGGGGGCCAAACCATGCGCAAGCCCCGTAACAGAAAACCGATACGCACAGGACAATTATATTACAATAATGATGCCTGCCCTGTTGCAGTCATAACCAATAATCAATGGTAAATAATCAATAAGCTGATCGATACCATTAGAGTACAGAAAGATCTTATCCAATTGTTTATTAGAATCTATATCAAAATTTCGTTTCTTAGACATAATGTCATCAAACTCACTTCTATCATTGAATTAAATACAAAAAAAAAGTTTTTTTAACTGAAAGTAAGAAGCGACTATTAAAACTTAAAACGAATAAAAACCTTGTTTTTTTATTATTTAATTTTTGAACGTTTTTGAATTAATGCAGGTATCGATTTTGGCTCACCGTACATGAATAATTAAAACACAATTTGCATACTAATTTTACGTACTTTTATTTGGTTAAATGGCTTTCTTGAACCTTGTTTAATTTTATTTACGAAAGTTTTTATTTGTAATAAATATATGTAGCTTACGAATTAACTTACGTAACGAACTTTTATATTCATATATTTTAAATACTTATATTAGGGGGTTGCCCCCTAACCAATACCTCGCTCTTTACGCTAAAGTTCGAATTTTGCTCCAATTCTTTAAAAATGACCCCTTAATCACAAAGGCCGATAATTAGAATAAATAGCTCTTATGATAGTACTAAAAAATCTTTGGCTTAAAGAGCAAGGCATTGACTAGGGGGCGAACGCAATCATGTACGTAATAATTTCTGTTCGTTTTAAGTTTTGATGTAGCTCTTTACTTTCAGTTGAAAAACTTTTTTTATTTCATTTTCTGATCGTTTTTTAAATAATGCTGGGAAATCAGGCACCCCCTTTATAGTAATGTCCCTTCCCCCATCAAAACTTCCTCCATGGAAAGATCCTCCCACATAACCTCCAACCCACCCTCTTCCCCCCCCCCCCCACTACCAAAAGAAAATTCCCCCTGAAAACGTCTGAATACTTCCCAATAACCAATACCATATGTAAACATTGAGTAAAGTCCATAACTTTAAGCCCTCCCCCAGGGGACTTCGGGGAATTAAATCATCCTAAAAGACATAATTATTATATTTTCGACTATGCTGAACAAAATGGCTATCTCAAAATTTGGATTGGATGACTTTGGGAAAAAAAGCTTGGAAGGTTGCCGTTTTTTGGTCACTTAAAAAGGGCGCTAGAACTTTTAATTTACGTTTGAATGAGCCCTCTCACGATACTCTAGGACCACTGGGTCAATACGATCATCCCTGGGGAAAAAAACAAAAAAACAAATAAACACGCATCCGTGATCTTTCTTCTGGCAAAAATACAGAATTCCACATTTTTGCTGATAGGAGCTTGAAACCTCTTCAGTAGGGTTCTCCAATATGCTGAATCTGATGGAGTGATTTTCATTAACATTCTATAACTGCTTGGCAGGTGTTTCTCCCTTTTTTCAAAAGTCAGTCAAATTTTCTCAGGAACGTAACTTTTGATAGATATGACTAAACTGGATGAAACTTGTATATTTGAAATCAGCATTAAAATCTGATTCTTTTGATGTATCTATTGGTATCGAAATTCTGTTTTTTAGAGTTTCGGTTACTATTAAGCCGGGTCACTCCTTGCTTACAGTTCATTACCACGAACTGTTTGACTTCATGGCGATGTTTCAGAAAGAATGGAATTCTGAGAATTCTTTATCAAAGCGGAAGTACGAAAGCGCCATATGTGTGCGCTTGGAATGATAGGATATGTGTGCGCTTAAACAGCATAGAACAATTTGGACGGTCTTTCTTTTATATCAGAATATTTGCCTGTGATAATGGGACTAGTGACCTCTTGTATTCATGGCAATGTTATAGAAACAATATTCCTTATCAAGCTGAAGTACGATAAGACCGTATGGTGGTACTGGACTCTTTGAATGACGGGATATGTGTCTGCTTAAAGTAATTCCCTATGTATGTACTTAAAGTAACGCCCCATGTGTGTGTTTAAAGTGCATATAGAGATACTACTTTTCCCCAAAAACCTAAGCGGTTATCATTAGAATATTATTGGGTCGCAAGAGATTGAAAAGGGTCATCATAAGGAAGTTCTCCTAAATCTGTGTTTTTCAGAAAACGTGTATAGCCTATATTTTTTTTCTTCTTTTTGTTTAGTACATTAAAAATTTAGTATAAAAGGTAGTCACGTGTTTAATACTGTTTAATTCCACAGTATTTTTCAAAGCCTGCTTTTATGGGGACTTAATGCCCAATTACTACTCTTTGAAGAAGGCTGTAGCCCCAGTTCTAGCCTAATGGCTTTCCTGCAGATATTCTTCATTGGAATACATCTTCCTTTCGATTCCATGTGTTATGCTTATGCAAGGTCTAGTAACCTCTGTTCAGAGCTCAATTCTGGTCAACGGTGACAAGGCACAAGGGAGAAAAGGCAGTTTCCTTAGGCTAGTCGGACATACAAGTTCCTTAATCAAGCCCAAAGCTGTCTGCCACCATACACTCCGCACGCACCCCGCTCTATTCAGTAAAATTTGCTTCCTTCCGTGATAATCTTATGACCTCTGTTATCTGCTTTTCACAACAATGTTTTCTTATACACTCCATTTCTCCATACTCCATTTAAGGGCACTTAGTTGTCTCTTTTCAAATTTCCGAATATTGAAAGATACATACTGATTCCTTTGGCCTTAAAACTTGGATTCAATCCACTTTTTAACTTTGCTGAAATGCACACCTCTGAATATTCATAATGAGATTTTTCAGGGGAAGGGAAGAAGGAAGGAGAAAAGTAATAGGCAATATGTAGAGAAAATGGACAAAATTATTGGCAAACTGTATACATAAACTACTTTCAGGGGCGGGGGGGAGCTTGAAACTGAGTCCCCCTCCCCTGGTGTAGGTGCCTGGATAAGGCCACTTTCTTATTAAAAAGTGCAAGTTTGGAGCAAAGTTAAATTTATTAGCAATCAGACGTGTTTAAATATGATCTTCTTTAGAAAGGAGGGTCTAACAGAAAAATGGCCTCTTTAGAATCATATTCCTCAAATAGTTTATATTTTTGGCCCACCATTTTTACATTCTACTTTGGGAATTTTAGGTCAATCATCTGGAGATTATGTCCAATCTCCCTACTTTTGTGTTTTAAATGGTAGAGGGAGTATAGACTTGAGGCCTTCCTCAGCCTGACGTAGCTTACATGCCTGGATAAGCTAGCTTTCTTATTGAAAAGTGCAGATTTTGAGCAAAGTTGAATTTATTAGCCACCAGATGTGTAGAAATATAGCCTCATTAGGGGCGGAGGGCGAGGCGAAACATTTTTCCCTTTAGAAGCATGTGCTTTAAAGAGCGTATTTTTTGGCCCACCCTTTTTGTATTCTTATTAGGGAATTTTGGTTCGATCATGTGGAGGATTGATCTCCGTACTTTACTGATTAGAATCTTACCTTTCCCGTTCTTTATATTCTCCTGAGAGTCATACAAGTCGATCTTGAGAAGAGCCTCCTCATATCCTCCTTTTTCCACAATTGCTGCTCTTTGAGAGTGTTTAATGCGGAGAGTCGCTGTCAATTAGATACAGTTTGCCACTCTGATATCAACTCGAAATTTGCTAGATGACTTCTAAATGATTTCATTAGTTGAAGTCGGTGATATAAATCTTAACCTATGTCCTACGGTGACTAAATTAAAACCACTAGACATACAACTATCAAAACAAAAGAATCTATAGACAATCTTAATGCAAAGACTGCAAATCACTATAATAGGAAATTTATTTAAAAACAAAGATAGGTGCTGTTCAATGTATTATTTATTTAGCAATGTTTCTAGCATTCATACAGCTAATGACTTAAATGTTTATAAGGCTTTAGTTGCTGGTACAATTCTGGCTGCAGCAACTAGCAGACCTGAACGCAGAGAAAGAACTGGATCATTTGGGGAATCAAAGTCGCTAGAAAGTGCTGAGTATAAGCAGATTCAGGCAAATGAATTAAGTACAAATATTTATTTTTCTCTAAAATTAATTTTCATTTATAAAGAGAAATATAAAACTGCTAATTCCAAGGATTTCTGTTTTGTGCGAAATCCAAATGCTCTTTTTCATTTCCTTTCGAAAAATATGTTGTAATCCTTTACTTTAGCGCTATTTTCGTTTATACAAATTTTAAAATTTGGGCATTTCCTGACAGTTACTAGTTTTAAGATTTACACTTGTAAATAAAAACAGAAATTATAATATACAATATATCAATGGACCTTACTGCACAAGGTCAACCTAACCTGGTGATTAGTAGCTTTGATAATACTACATCCACTACTACTAACAGCTCACTGCTCCACAAATTCCGCCTGAAGCGAACACAGCTACCGTGCTCCTCCTCCATCACAATCTGCTCCAAAACTTCACCCTTTGTCCTCTCTCTACAAGTTTCAATTTTCTTTAAATCCGACCTTGCGAACTCTTACCACCCAATCCAAAGACGACCTGCTTTGCGTTTAGCTCTAGAAGGGGGGGGGGGAACGATCTTTGGCAATCTGCCATTCTTCATCCGCAAAAATTGAATAGGTCACATTAACCTTTTTTTTTATAGTCCAAGAAAGATGTATGTAACCATATTTACTGAACAGCTTGTTTTTTGATATACCGTCGGTCAAACTGGTACCCAAAACTATCCGAAGACATTTCCTCCAGAAAACATGTTACAAATCGTCCTCCATCTTTTAAGTCACTCACGTTTCAGAACTAAAATTGACCACTGGCAGCTCTGTAACTTCCGATATTCTAATATTTGTTCAAGTGATAATAGAAAAAAAGGAAGAGCTGCTGACTCCTTTTCACAACATGTTGTGTCACAACACAGCTATTAACTATTTTTCACTCAGTCTGTTATGACTAGTCTTTTTCTATTTTTTTTTTCTTTTATTTTGGGTACTTCCAATAGATTTTCTTGTGTCAATGAGTGCTCATTAGATCGTTTTTTGTACCAGACTGAAGTAGGATTTGAATGGAGCCTCAAAGAATACACATGAAACCCAACGTATGTTCAATTGTATAGGAAACAGAGTTGAGGAGAATCAGTGAGGGTATAGTTAAGGCAGACAGTCCCCCCCTTGGAAAACGTATTATATCCTACCCATCTAAGAAAAATCTTCAGAAGTAAGTGCAAAGACAACTACTGATAGAAGATGGTAGCCCCCATGGCTAGTCCCAGAATTGAAAGAAGAGGGGTTTCCAAGAAGTTTTTTTCTTTTTACCAGAAAATCATCATTTTTTGGTATATTTGATGTCCTAAGGGGGGGGGGGGGGGTTGAAAAGTAACCCCTATTCCCCCCCCCCCATTCAATTTGAATTTAAAACAGCCTAAGTGTTATGACAGAATATAGAAGGCAACAAGGGTTAACTTCGTAGCACATCGGGTTCCCAGCCATCACAATCTCTTCTTTTTACCTATTTTTAGTGGTCGTAGGAGGTTTTTTTTATATCGTGGGATAGCGGGGGGTTTGAAACACAATATGAGGGGCAAAAGGGGCAAATCGCCACGCCGAATATTGGGATAACGCATAAGTGGCAACATTTTTTATTGTATTTTTCAACCCCAATTTTTTCCTTCTAAGAGGGGATGTCCTAATCAATCAACCTAGGACACTGTTTTAAATTTTATAGGTGTATCATATTAACAACATCTTGGCGATTCATTTAGTTCAAACACGTGCGATTCAATGCCGGGAAATGCTTTCATTAGCTAATTACTGCTTCTCCAAAGACTGTTTTTTTTTGTACTAAGATAAGTATTATGTTAATCTTAATGCGTAAATTTACATTCACATTTCTATGCGGCCTTCTAAGGAAGAATTTTTGAAATCCTTAGCGTTGGAACAAAACAACAATGCCAGTGGCCTTTTGTGGTTAGCAACAAAGATTCCTCAGAATCTTAGCCTATTTTTATTATTTTTTCTGGAACAAATGGGGGAGATTATATGGCTCACTCTTAGTGCCCTGCCCTTTTTGTGGTTTTGGGAACACGCACCCTATTCAACTTTCTGTAATTTACCCATTCTTTCTAATTTTATTATTCTTACATTTTTATGCCTAGTTTCATCTTTTGATTCTTACAGATTCACGTGCCTTCTTAGAATCCTCATAATTCATGCCTAATTTCATCTTATAGCCCAGTAAAAATAGCGTTTGAGGTCAAACAAATTGCAACAAAAATGATTTTTGCACCAAAAAATGCAGAAAAATCAGGAGAACAACATACTAAAAGCCCACCAAAATAAACCGATGGGAAAAAGTTTGACAGGGGAAAAAAGAGGGGAAAGAGGGAAAATTCTGAAAAAATGCCGGGACCTCTGATTTTAGCACTGTAAATACCCAGTCCTACGTAGTTCAAGTCGCAGAACTCGAATTCTGCATCAGAATTATTATATCACACCACCGGGGGTATCTGATAGGGTTAGCGGGGGAAACAGGGGAAAATGAGGAAGACTCAGATTCGCTCGATTTCATCGCTATAAAGACTATTTCTGATATTATTTGAGACATAGAATCCAAATCTTCCTTCCGAATACTAGTTTTCCCTCATCGGAAAAAACTGGCAGAGGGTGAAAAGTAGGGAAATTGATTCTCTTTTCCTTTTTTTTTTGGCTGCGGAGCCCATTTACACAAGAATTCGATCACAGTATATTAAGAATCATCACGGTGTATAAAATTGGTACAGATTGATTGTACTTCGGCAAATCACAGACTTAAAACAAATCAAATAATAAAATACTTAAAACAGGAACTTAGTTGTTAAAATAATCATCAAGGTCAATGCTTTCTGAATTTTGGCAGTCGGTACCATGACACTCGGCACATGCTTTTGTGCAGTGAAGTCCGTTTCTTTTGCAGATGCAACGCTTTGTTTCACAACCTGACTTGCAAGCAAATCGTACCATTCTCAGTAGTGCTTCAAGTGCTGGCTTTGAGTCCATCGTTACAGGTACGTACTTGGTTCTGTCTAACCGCCAACCCCAGTCACATGGGTCCAGATCAGCTGAGCAACCCATCCATTCCATGACCTGTAGGAAAACTCTGAAGAAGTGAAACTTCGCAGCTGACAATGTCGGAGGCAAGCTTTCTGGGCGGATGAACGAGGTCGAAGAAGCCAGTTTTGTGACAAACATGGTGTGACGCAAATCCTGAAGGTTGGTATCAGCTTTAGCCCGATAAACAAGCAGTGTGAGCTTTTCGCCTGCACTAATGATCTGATGCTTTTCTGAGTTTTTCCGGCAAAAAACCGCCGCATTTTTTTCGGAATTCTTCATTGATCTTAGCCAATAAAAGTGACACTGGCTTTCCTACGCCGTAGAACCTAAAGGTCGTATCGCATCACAGGAAAGCATGGATGGGCAGTATGACCTCTGCGACTTCCCCAAGCTTGTTTTTTAGTTCTCTTATGTTCTAGAGTTTGGATGTTCCCGGCTTGGTCTCCGCTCGAAAGAAAAGTTGGTAGCTTCCAGGCTGGCAATGGTGAAGAAGCAAGACGAGCAGGTATGTGTCATTGCCAACAAGACAGGTTTCTACCTCAGAACAACTTGTCCCTACGGCTGTCGCCATTGTGAAATCTGCATCACCGGAAGCATACACCACGCGACATCCTGACGAGCTTAGCACTCCACCAAGCAGGAGGATGAATTTTCCCTTGTTCTTCAGGTTGTTCAGGAAAAAGTCTTTTTTGAGGGTTACCGTTTCTGTCCCAGTAAAGTCGATATCGGGAGATCTTATGCCTTTCGATCTTTTCAAGTGAGTCTGGTCTTTTGTTGACGGCGAATCTTCGTATCCGTCGAACACAACCGTAGCATTTCCAAAATGAGCTTTGACATAGCTAGCGTAGGCCAGACATATATGTCCAAAAGTAGCGCCGGTTGTCCAAGGCAATTTATGTAGGAGCCATCCTCCATCTACAACATATTTGCAACTCGTTGAAAGATTCGCAGAAGAGCCTTCGATCATTTTCCAGAGGGATTTTGAGAGGGAAGCCTTGTCAGCTAGGCGTAATAATTGGTGTGACCCGAGAAGTGCAGGAGGAAAAGAGCAAAGTTCATAACCAAGAGTATCCGACAGATCTTGACCGTCGGCAGTGGCTACAGCCGTTAGTGGCTGGAACAATAACGTTTGGTCAATCTCGACCGGGTCACCATCAAACTTACTTGCTGAATCACTTTCATTGCAACGTTTAAGACTAGAAATCTTCTCTGGTTACTGAAGTCTCTTCGGCAGCGAGCATGAACCTTGTCACAGGGGTTAACTACGACAGAATCACCTCTTTCTTTACTGGCAGTATTAATTGTGACGGCACCTTTACTTCCAAGCGTAGAGAGACTGTTATCATCTCCTTCGCTCTGAAGACAGATTGCACATTGTGAAGCCATATTCGTCTGAAATGAAGATACGAAAGATCCAGTAACAGAGAACTTGATGAATAACTTAATTAGAATATTAATATTAGTATATTAGAATATTTATATAATTAGAATATTAATATAATTAGAATATAATAATAGTATATTAGAATATAATATTGGAATATAACTTAATTAGAATATTAGATAATATTAGAATAACAGAGAACTTAATTCAGTAACAGAGAACTTGATGTGGGAAGAGGACTGAAGCCGCGAATCTCCTTTATTATTATTATTATTTACTGGAAAACCCGTCATACAAAAAAGGAAAAGACGGAGCAATAAGCAGAAAAAAAGCAATACACATAAACTTAGGAGTTATACATGTGGTTTTTAGTGACAAACGCTGAAGCCAAGATCTAAATCAGCTCTTAGAACAATTTATACAAAACGAGAAAGAAAAACTCAATTATACACTGCTCTGTAGGTACGTGACATGTTTCTTTTTTTTAGGCTCCTAAATACTGAAAAAACATAAATAATATAAACATCAGTGCATCAAGCCTGCAATTGGTAAAAAAAAATAACCCAAATAATCATCAGTGAATTAAAAAAGATATACAGTAGATAATCATATCAACTAGTATAAATATGACAAGAAACGGTAAAACCAATTAAACGAACCAATCCCGGACGCAAGCACAAAACTGAACACTTTACACGACTGATAAGATGTTGTCAGCACTCCCTGTTTGTGAAATTTTTTAGTTGGATAATTAGGGAGATACGGAGCAAAGAAATTCACGAGATTTGTCCTATTCTTGTAGAAAACTGAAATTGAAGCGCAAATTGTACGAACATAGTGAACTGTTGTCAGTGAGGTAACTAACAGAGTTTCCACGAATTGATCATTCCAAGCATTAAGATTCGGTTCCAGGAGCCGCAAGATGGCGTTGGTAAAAATAGAGATGAAATGTCATGAAACTGAGTATAGTAGTCACTTAAAAGCGAAAGAATTCTCAATGGTACAAAATAAACAAACAATGACTAACATTCTTGAAGATTCGGAACGAAAATGACCAAATATTCACGAGAAAACTTACCTATTTTGAGTATTCAGCGCGTTACATTTTGGGTAATTCAGTCACTGAAGAGACACTAGATGTCAGTCCAGAGAAGTCGTCACTAGGTGTCATGCTGAATGCTAACTTGTTGATGCCAGGCCTATATCCTGCTAGCAGGATGGTCGCATCTTAACATCGCAATGACCTGGAAAACCAAAATCTCCCCTTCTTCCCCCCTTTTCCCCCTCATAAATGTTCAGGGGACAGAGTAATCGACATTCTGATGCAAGATTTGGCTGCTACGTTAAAAATTACATCGGAAATCATCTTGACTTGGATCAATCCGAACACTTCTGGATTTTGCGAAATTTCCCCTGGTTCCCCCGTTTTTCCCCTGCTACGGATTTTCCCATGGGTGGATTTTGGTGGGCTTTTAGTATGTTATTCTCTAATTTTTTCTGCATTTTTTGGTGTAAAAATCATTTTTGTTGCAATTTGTTTGAGGTTGGGCCTTTTTTTGAGCCATTTTTACTGGGCTATTAGGATTCTAAAATTATTCAGAGCTTGACGGTCAAAATTTTCCAGCTGTTTTTAGCACATATCATTTTTTAAGGAAATTCGATCAAGGTCATAAAATAAACTGCTGGTAAAACAATTCATTTCTGGTTTTAATCTTAATGCACCAATCAACTAATGGAAAAAACCTGAAATTTTATAATATTCGCTTATGTAAGCTGGATTCTAAAAATTGTTCAGTGCTTGATGACCAAAACTTTTCTGAAGTTTTTGGCACGCATAATTATTTCTAGGAAATTCGGTCAAGGAATTTTCAAAGAAGACGTGAAATGATTATCCTTTTAACCTGAAATACTAGCCTGAACTCATGTTCGACATAGACAAAATTTAATGATTTCTGTGAGATATTGACTTTAAGGTTTCTTAAAATGATTATGAGGGTGGTTGCAAAACTTTTCTTGCCAGAACCCCGAATAAGGAAATCATGTATCCATTAGCACGAAACAAAACTACTGGCAAACATAGGACATATCTTAAACGGGAGCTGTCAATACATTAAATCACAGATAGAAGCTATCGTTAGGAACGTTGGATAAGAGACTGAACATATTCCAGCTCTAATCTTCCTGATCTTCCAACTTTAATCTAAGTGCTTTTTTTATAATTCCTCATCGAATTTTGTTCCTATTCCTTTACTA
>JAQQPU010001321.1:13511-26542 GCA_029168905.1 Artemia sp. Kazakhstan ARC1039 | reverse complement strand
ATTCCAAACTCTCATAAATTTAATTAGAATGAAGATATTATAAAATAACTAAATTAGTACGCAATATAAATATAATTGTCAATGATAAATTCCAAAATGGACAAACAAGCCAAAGATAAATCCTATTTTTAGGGGAAGATAAGCTTTGGTCTTGGAGCTGCAAGTATAACGTAGCTGACTAGAAAGTGATGGTTCGTTGCCCCTCTTTATCTGATGACCACTTGTCCAAGCTAAAATGAAAAAAAAAATTAAACTATCCCTGAGGCACATAGCAGTGATGGTAACTTCCATCACTGCTATGGTAACTGGTAACTTCCTATGGTAATACTAACCCCAGTGGATGTTTTTTTGCTAAACTCAACATTTTAAGTTGGTTATTGAACGATAACTTCAATCACCATTTAAGCTCTTAAGTTCTTTTGTTTTTTAATAGAGTTTTTTTTGTTAAAGAATCAACATTTTGAAATTGCTAATAGAGTGATAACTATGCTGATACTGAAACGACCAGGGAGCTTAGGCTCCTACACTTCGTTGAATAGATTTTTTTTTTTCGTTAAACCGTGAACATTTTGACTTTGGTAATTGAATGATAGCGATACTGATAGTGCAAGGATCAGATAGCTAAAGCTGCTACACTTTCTGGAATAGATTGTTTTTATCGGTAAACAGTCAAAATTTTGTATTTGGTAATTCAATGATAGATATGCTGATACTGGAAAGATCAGGCAGTTTGAGCTCCAACATTTTCTTGAATAGATTTTTTTTCATCAGCTTAAGCTGCCTGATAGTTTCAGTATCAGCATAGTAATTATTCATTTACCAAATTAAAAATATTGACGGTTGAACGGAAAAAAACCTATTCAAGAACATGTTGGAGCTTAAGCCGCCTGGTCGTTTCAGTATCAGCATAGTTACCATTCATTAAGCCCCTACACCTTCTTGAATAAATTTTTTGGTTAAACTGTCAACCTTTTGAATTTGGAAATTGATTGATAACTATACTGATACTGAAAAGATCAGGCAGTTTAAGCTCCTACACTTTCTTGAATAGTCTTTTTTTCCATTAAACCGTCAGCATTTTGAATTTGGTAAATGAATGATAACTATGCTGCTACAGGAACGATCAGGTGGTTTAAGCTCTTACGCTTGTACGAATGTCATCATACCGTCAGAGCAAAAAATCTTTTAAATTTGCATATTTTGAGGTTAGACAAATTATTAAAGGAAAGGTTCCTGAAAACCAAACAAACAAACTGAAAATAAATGTGTAAATAAACACAACACTTAACATAACAATGAATACAAACACCAGGTTTAGAACTATCAAGTAAATGGTGCTGAGGCAAAACACAGAAAACATAAATAATAAAAAAAAATTGACAAAATAATTGCTAAAGTGAAT
Organism: Artemia sp. Kazakhstan ARC1039; assembly: GCA_029168905.1. Classification (NCBI taxonomy): domain Eukaryota; kingdom Metazoa; phylum Arthropoda; class Branchiopoda; order Anostraca; family Artemiidae; genus Artemia; species Artemia sp. Kazakhstan ARC1039. The sequence goes on along the minus strand of JAQQPU010001321.1, from coordinate 25,140 downwards.
AGATTAGGGTGGAGGACGAGCTTGCGTAGTTGTGCCAGCCTCGGGTGGCTTGAAGCTGGAGTAAGCTGATAGTAGCCGTATTAGTAGAAGAGTCTATTTACCTTAACTATTAACCTTATTTATACTATTTATTGTCCACCTTTATTATTCACATTTATTCGCAATCACTCTATTCATCATTCACATTTATATACTAATCACCTTTTTATCTTATTTACACCTTTTTACATTTATATACTATTCACCTTTTTATCAACATCAAGCAATTCAACCAACTAAGCAATTAAGCATTAAACAAATAGCGCATGACCATTGATGAGGCAATGGCACAAAACCGGGAAAATCTACAGTCCTTTTATCAATAACTGAGGTTGGAGAAATTAAGTGGAACTTACATATCAGACCCCTATTTCTGACTCAGGGAGGATAACTAAGAACAAATTTTGCAAAATGAAAATATGCTCTATAGACGGGATTGTAAAAACATCCCGAACGGGACAGAGTACCACATCAGCCAAAAGTTATGAGCTTCAAACGCAGGTACTGCTCAAGTAAAGTTTTTGTCCCAGTATACAGTACTTTTTATGTAGTAGTGGTATATAGTGCTTTTATACAGCACTATTCAAAAACAAATTAGGTAAAGTTTTTGTCCCAGTATACAGTACTTGAAAGTTAAGCACAAACAAGGATGTATATCTGATGCTGAATACTTCAGTAAGAACAAAAAACATGCAACACTAAAAGCTCGCTGCTACACCAAGGCACTTAGGGTCAACATAGCTGCGTATACCCCTCCGCTCCCATCTATTCAAAACTTCACTCGTCTCCCCCCTCCTATGAAGTACCATTGCATTCAAATTCTTCCTTATGACCTCTTTCCACCCTATTCGGGGAAAAACTGCTTTTCGTTTGGTCCATATAGATGGCAAAAAAAGCACAATCATTGGCAAACTATCAGGTTCCCATAATAGGGTTTTCAAAATTATTATCATGCTTAAGTTTATTTAGCGGATCTAAAGAGTTCCCTAATGAATATACAATACGATCTTCAATATTTAAGTTCAATAGGTTCAATTGTTGCTTCAATTGAAAAAAACAAAAAGACATTTAGCACACTACAACCCTTGTGGAAATGAATTATTATTATAATTATTATTATACCCACTCAAGCGCATACATTCGCAAAAACAACTTCCAATTTTTCCCTGCTATGATGTTCCTGGGAGGGTGTAAAAAAGGAGGATTTGAATAGATTGGGGTGGAGGAGGAGCGTGCGTGGCTGTGTTGGCCTCAGGTGGCTTGGCGATACGGTTAGTAGTTAGTAGTAGTAGTTGATAGTTCGGAGGGTAACCAGTCCCCACACACCCTTTTTAGCTGTCCTCAATAAAGACATCCGATCAAAATTTTTAGACAGTCATATTTTTCAGTTTAAAATTTAAAAGTGAAATAGCTGTGCTTCCGAGGATGACATGCAAGTTTCCAATCCTTTGCACATTGAATTTGTGGTTGGAAAAGAAGGGCTTGTTTGGTCCCAGGTCGCCAAAACTGCTTAGGGCATTAAGAGGAAATTTTACAGAATTGGGGAGGGGATTATTGAGCAAAATGAAAACACAGTATGTGCATAATAGTTGTTCAAAGGACGTATATTTAATGACTTGTAACGGACTCGATGACCCCTTCGTCGTGATCATGACCAGGAGGGAAAAGTTCCTGAAATCTTTAGACCCAACGCATAGTATATTTGAAGCTATAGTTAGTACTGTGTAATGGTTGTCTTTTTATGTAAATAGTTTCGCCATTGGTTTTTTAAGTATTAAGCAATTCCTGGTGTCGCTGCAAGCGAGCGAGTCCTGGTGTCGCTGGTTATTTGGTTTGGAACAGGGGTCAATGGTGTAACTCTGTAAGGTCAGCCAGAGTCAACCCAGCTTTAAATGGGTAGCTGGAGAAATCTAGGGGAAAAACATGGGAAGCGTCGGATGATTTGCCCCCAGCCACGCCCTGCACTCCTGACCGAAGGCATTGAATCAGGAGATCGGTACCAGGGCAACGCAGACCATTGGTCAGCATGCGAAAAAGAGTTCTTGAAAATTAGATACATCAAAAGAATTGTCTTTTTATGCTGATTCTAAATACATAGAACTCATTGAGCTTGATCTTACTCGTTGAAAGCTAAGAGCCTGAGAACATTTGCATGATTTTCGAAACGGGGAAGAAACACTCCCAAAAAGTTAAGCAAGCGAGGTCTTGAGGAGGAGGTAACCCCTTTCATATAGGCCTACGTAATAAATTCCGTTCCTTTTGAGGTTTAAGGTTGCTCCTTACTTTCAGTTGAAAAACTTGTTTTGTTTTTTTTATTTAACTACTTTCAGATAGTATTTGTTGATGGGATTTTTTTTGTACCACCCCCCAAACCAACCCGAGTAAATCTGACCAACTGGCCTTTAGTGCCTTATGACGACTCTGTACCTGCGTCCAAAGATACTAGTTTTATATCTGAGAAAATTGTCGTGAAAATAGACACAGACCGAGGCAGTGTGAATGTGGACTCTGTTGTTTCCGAAAATTTTGAAAGTGGGACAGTAATTAAAAAAAAAAAAAAAAACCAAAAAAAAAAAAAAAAAAAAAAAAAAAAAAAAAAAAAAAAAAAAAAAACAAAAACAAAAAACAAAAAAAAAAGTTGCACCAGTGACCCATTTCATAATGATTTTAACCCTACTCCAGCATACTAAGGGTGAATTTTTTCTCTAGAATATTTTTAAGCGTTTTATATGGGGCTAGACCTCCCAAGGAGCTTTTAACGGACACCAATTGAGCGAGGGCAATAACATCTTTCCTTTAGACTAAAAAACCTTTTAGTTTTTTGTACCTTTTAGTTTTAGTTCTTGTACCAGCGTACAAGAACGCTTCAAGGAATAAATATCAGTATGAGTATATTAAACTGGCAATCCCCGATCATTTCTCTTTTTTTTTAGTAAAGTGCAAATTATGTTCTGGTCTCGAAAAGGCATGGGGGTTGTCAGCCCTACTCATGTTAATTTTTCTCGTCTTGAGTATGACTCGGTTATTTATTGTAATTTGTTTTCGTTTAAATTTCATTTATTTACTGATGGTGATTTGTGGTAGTGATACACTTGAAATTATTTGAATTTATTTCTGCTCATTTTTGGCTTAGTGGAGTTCTACTTTTCTTCGAAAAACTTGTCTTGTGGAAACAGTTTTTTAATTTAATTGCTTGAAAAAGTGATGAATTTTTATGAATTTTTCAAGAGAAAACACCTAAATCTATAGATAATAGCCTAAGTAGCCTAGTATACCTGCAAAGTAGTTTCTCTCGCTCAGGCTATCTCTGAGTGGACATAGAAAACCGGTTTCATTACAGACCAAGAACAAAATGTGGTCGCTATAATACGTAAGTACAAAAAGATATTTGCACCAGCTGAATGGCTATTTTTTACGATCTTATTTTGCCTTTTAAAAGCCCGCTCCCCAAAACCCTTATTTTCGGAAGCAATAATTTACCTGTCATATTTGTAGGGTTTTGGATATAATGTACAGTAGAACTAATAGATTCCGTCTGCAGCCCCTTGTTTAGAAATTCCAACAGAGTATACTAAAGACATGTCCCTTTCACTGTGCAATCTAGAAAATCTAGAATCTTTCACTGTGCAATCTAGAAAAATGAATATATACAGAGTTGTAGATTCAAGAAGGGTCTTTGAACTGTTTATCTATATTTAACGTGTGTCTATTTTTTTGTTAATTTAGTAACGAGCATTCCTTCCTTTCCTAGATTTATCAATTCAAACATTGGTGATGTTTTTTTTTTTTTTTGCTTTTTTTTCACATAATTTCGGCTACTAGCATTAGCTGGCCGATTTAAACTTTTTAACTGTATATTTTTTTTTATAAATGTCTTCAAAATGAGTGTAAAGTTCTCATGGTCTTTAGCTGAAAGCATCAAAAAAAAGTTACCAACCACGTCTAGTTTTTTAGTCGAGTGCAGAAATTGGCTAAAAACCGTCGTGTATGAGAGCTGAAGTCAGGGTTAAAGATGCAGTAAAGGAATTTAGTGACAAGCCATGTGAATTAGGAATAAAAAAAACTTCATAAAACGAATTATGAAACTCTTTTCTTTTTGTCGAAATTTAGGTGTGAGGCTTTGGTCCAGCGCTTTTCTTTTGTTTTGGGTAGGCACCGGAGGGTTCCGGCCCTCCGGTCAGGGATTGGCGTCCCTGACCCTAGCCAAGCCGAAGAAACCGGTTGGGCAGTGGCCTAGCAAGTCGTTCCCGTAAAAAAAGAATATGCTAAAGAAACGTCAGTGAAAAGCCTCGGACCAAATCCCGATATGGATTTGGACCCTACAGGAAATTAAACAATTCTCACCAAAGAAGACTTTTTAGCCTCTCTCTCTAGAATATTTCTTGTTTGGTCTTTGTTGAACTTGACCACAGCAGCTAGGACTTTCGCTAATACCTGGAAAAAAAAATCCCTTTACTTGCTAGTTCAAGGAGTATTGCTAAATTATAAGAGTAGAAACTGGCGTTAGTGTCGGAAAAATCCTTTAACGCTATCTGGCGTTTGGCACTTCTTGGCGATTTTTAGTGTAATAATAAGGCAAAATTAATGTTATCAGTATAATTTGCATAATTAGTTCAGTAATAAGTGTCTGAAAACAAGTTTCCGTGGTTTCTCTGTCAGTTTCTGAAAAAAAAATACACTTTAGAAGTTTGAGAAAATACCAAGAAAGACATGATAGAGCTGGTTAGTTTTTTCAGCTTAGCAACAATTTCCCCTTTTACAGGTTGCCCATATTAGTTGTGCATGGTCAAGAAATATAAAGGGCAATTTCTTTTTGTAAAGAGCAAAATTTATTGGGTAATATCAGGAAAATATTAAGGGCAAAAAGTCCTAATCAACGGATGGGCGTACAGAATTCCCACATAGACCATTCGAAAGAGCATAAAACTATGCCGAACTTGAGAAAATCCTCAAAAATTTTGGTTTCTTTAGGAATTGGACAATTTTGCTGCCAGGTCGAGATATTCTGTATAAGGAAGTATTAATATCGACAATTAACAAAATTACTCTGGATATCAACTGAACATATTTTATACAATTTAAGGTGTCGGTGAGATCTGATAGCTATGACATGATGCTATAGAACTATTAACAGAAACATCTCCCCAGTTAGTAGAGATCAGATAGTCAGTTGGTTTTGGGAAGCTCACAAGAAGAACAAGTTTTTTTTTTTTTTTTGCTAAAACAGAAGTAGCCATATCTCACGATATAGATTTCGCGTAGTCAATTTTCTTCTTTAAAATTTGACAATTTTTATACGTGTTTTAATAAGCACGCCCTGTTTCGTCTCGATGATAAATTCATTTCTCAATTTCAATGTCATTTATTAAAAAAAGAAGACAAAACAAGCCACATCTCCTCCAAATGCACGGGTAGCAGCTAAAACTTTCAGAAACATATTTTTTTCCGGGGTCGGGAGGTGTAAAGGGACTCGAAACTTTGAGGGAAGGGAGAAAACAACATTTCTCCAGTCTTCAATATTTTTTTATTTTATGGTTGTCTTTAAAGTTTCTTTAGCTAGTTATATTTTAAAGAACAATTTTACTAAAAAATAATTAATAAAAAATCATTTAATCATTATCTTTATACCAATTCTTTTAATCAAATTCTCAATGCTCATTAGCAAACACCAAAAAATCTCATTTTTTTCAACAAGAGGATGATTCAAGATCAACAATTTATTTTCTTTATTGACTTCTCCTGTTGGCTGTTATACGGATGTAAAAGATCTGGCCTGTTTTAGGCCCCATTTGGTATGTCACTCAGGCTCTCATTCAAAAGAAGAGTGTCACCAAAACTCAAATCCGCCCCCCCCCCCCCCCCCCGGGGGGTTGGGAGGCACCGTCTGCACACCATTTCAAACGCTATTAAAAATTTAAATCTAATGCAAGGGAATGGAATCATTTACAGTAAAAAAAATCCATAAAATGTTGTCTGAATGAAGTGATGCATCACCTTAAAAGGCATCACCATAAATTGGTGATGCAATCACTTCAGTAAAAAAATTAAAACTGAGATTAAAATTGCGCTTGGCACACGAAATTTCAGTTGATATCTTCTATAGTGCCAAAGCTACTTTGATTTTCGCTTGATAATAGCTCAAGCTGGCCTTCAGAAAAAAAAAACCTAATACAAAACAGCAAAAAAGCACATTATATGTTTGATTTTTCATTGTCAGCGTTGACAATTTGCAACTGATAAACAGCGTCCTATTATATCAATGACGACCGCGTATACATTTTGGACTAGCATAGTGTATTTATCACAAAATGTCTAAAATTATAACGCAAAATCATAATTTATTTTATATATTGAATGCACTATTAGCAGAGAAGACGAGTTTGGTAGTCCTCAAAAAGTGTATAATTAACTTACCATGGGTTCTTTACCCATCATGTAATCATATAGGATATTTTTCAGGTATTCCAATTCTACAGCTTCATCTAATGGTGTAGTTTTGAATCCCTTGGAATGTTTTTGAAAATTTTCAAGAAGACGCTGTAGTTCTCTCACTTCAAGCCTAAAAAATGCTTATATGTGTATTAGTATAAATCAAATTAGGCATACTCATGTATACTAGGCAGGGGAGGAGGTCCCCTAATTTCGCTAGGGGGGGGGGGGTAACTCAGTGAAAAGCTTTCATACCTTACTGCATCATCAAAACGTACATAGGTGATTCAGACCATGGGATTTTCTGTAAGCCTATCTTAGGTATTATACCAACTAATGAAGTGTTATGCAAAAGGTAGTCCTGACGAGCAGTACTTTGATAAGATGATTGCAAAGGCTTTGCTCAGTCAGAAACTAGTTTTGATAAACTCCTATGATGAATGACAATACATGTCTTTGTGAAACACCAACACAGAAGCTACGTAGATAGGACCCTGGCATTCACAATCAACTAACCTGGATTCGAAAACATCAAAACCAGCAAATAGGGGGAGGGGGGAGCAATGGATTTAGAACCCAATGAAATGGTATTTATATCCCAGTTACAGAAGCAGAGTGAAGACGCATTTAATACTAACACGTAGTAATGAAAAGTTGCGCTCAAACTATTGTGTCAGAGATTATACAATCTTTTACAGGGGGAGGGGGATACCTATAGCTTCAAAAATTACATTCCTAAGGCCTTCATAGTTAGGATAACCTAAAGAACAAAAAAAGAAAATAAATTATATTTTTTTTAAACTGCTTCTTTCGAATGAAAGTAAAGAGCGACGTAAAAGCTAAGACAGAAAAAAATAACCATTATATAAGGGGGGGGGGCGACTCTCACTATCCCTAACTATTATTGTCTGAATTTTTATTTTAATGCTTTAAGAATGAATGCCCTAACACAAGAGCAATTTGATAAAAGATGACTTTTAATCAAAGAACAAGGGCATATTTAGTTGTATTTGTTTTAAGGTATATGTTGCCACTAAAAAGAGCGATTTTTTTACAAGCCTGCAGCTGCAATTTCCACCAAATGGACAAGATACTCTCATCATAGGACTCATTATTCTCAGATCTATCCACTGACCAAGCCAGAATTATGATATTACTTAGAATGTCTCCTGTATAAAAAAAAAAAAAAAAAAAAAAAAAATCTAAACTAACTTAAAAAATTGTTCCTTTTTGACAATTTCTTAGTAAATTTGTAACCAATTTTTATATTAAAAAACTCTGTATATCAGACATCAAAAATATAATTTGGTAGATGCATATAACTGAGTCCTAGCTATGGTGAGATAAGAAATATTCGTCTTTCCCTGAGAAAGTAAAACCGTTGGAGAGCAGCAAAATAGCAAATAAAATTTTTTGTTAATGCTTTGAAAGGCAATAAGTAAATTAGCCATTGAACTTGCCAACTGACCTAGTCGTATTCTCAAATGCGTTCAGAAAAATGCTAGTCAAACTTTAATTTTTTTTCTTTAACTAGCCAATTTATTTGCAAGATTGTTCAAGTTAGTTTCCGGTTTTGATATCATCATTTACTTTCATTGGAAATTTTTTTTACTGACCATCCCAAAAGAAAAAAGAGTAAGTGCAGAAAGTAAAGGTTGTCCTGTATACAATTCAAAATTTAATTTCAGCAAAGTTGGCAAATTTTGCCAACGCCATCTGTTCGGTCACGTCAACGGCGTCCACGAAAATTCCTACTTTTGTATTGACTCCACCTTCGCGCGTGCGCAATGACGAATCTTTAGCAATGGCTGTTCATAAATTGCGGTGGGAATTTAGGAGAACTGTTTTTTGACGTTTTCTACGCCTATAGTTCCTTTGCTGAGATCTGATCTGACTAAATGCCAAGAAGCGACTGAAGCTATTACGAAATTAATCAATAGCTATGTACCATAACTACAATCCCTTTGAGGCGCTGTGATGTGTCCAATTTTTGAAACAAATTTTTGTTATTGTAGACTAATTATGCTGTGGTCACATCATAGGTTGTAATCCAATACAATCTTCTGGATATTGTTGCGTATCTGAAGTGTCATTTCAACTATATAAATTGAAATATAAGACAACAAAATTCGGTATTTTCTTTCTTTTTTTTGTAGAAATATTTATACAAGTTCCATTACATGGAATTCAAACTTCGGCCTCGACCGAGTCCGTTGACTTTGAATTGAAGTTATCAAGTATTTTGCAGATTGGTAAAATATTCCAAGAACCTTGGAATAAAATATTCCAATATTCCAAGGTTGGTAAAATATTCCAAGATAAAAGTTTCCAAGAACCTTTTATCTTTCATTCCTATTGTTTGCTAATATGTTCCAGACGAATAAGAGGCTACTGATGGAAAACAGAAGAGCCGCCAAACATATAGCACTACGGAGGCCAATAGGAGAGAACCAGTGAAAGTGCAACCACGTGATGTAGGCCGTTGGATTCTTTTCTATTTATTTTATTTTACAAAAAATAAAATATAATTTTAATTTAATCTATATAATACAAATTAAATAAAAATATTAAAATTTGTTATAAATTAAACAATTTAATTTGTTCGGAGTATTTAGTTAATATAATTAAATAGTTTATACAAATTAAAATTTAATAAAATTTTAACTTTAATTTAAAATAAAAATAGTTTATATAATTAATACAAAAAAAAAAACCTAAGAGCGGAAGAACTGACCGAGAACTTAAAACTTGCTGAGAAGCAGATTGAAAAAGGTCTGGAAAAACAACATACCTTGAATGAGGGGTTAAATTGAAACTCACATTCTCCAAGATGAGATAATTTTTTTCCGTTTTAAAAGAAAAAAAAATTATTAAATTCAGAAAATGAAATTAACTTAATTCATGTCCAGAAAGCCAGTTTTTTTCCATTTTATCAAAAGTTAACCAGAAGACCATGATTGATAGGTCTAGTTAACCAATTTAGTCGAAAGATACTTCCCACCTCAGCTTCAAGTTTAGTTCCCACATGCTATGATGTACGGAAAACCGCAATTTGAAAAAAAAAAATGGATAATAGCAAGCATGATGTAGATAAGTCGCAACTACCCTCAGCTCACCTTAGAGAATACGAGTATCGATCCATTTGCTGCTGTTGAAGTATTGCTACGCAGAAGAAAAGAGGGATGATTTAAAGACAGATTTCTGTTTTTTCTAAACAAAAAAAAAATTGGTTAAAATGGTCGACAATCCGCAAGATTGTTGCGGGTTTTCTGAAAAAAAAAGTAGGTGGGAACTAAGGGTTAGACTGAGCATCAATTTTACCAATAGTTTCGATTGATTAAAGGGAAAACTTAAATTAATACAATAGAATACAATAACATAGTGAATACAACCTTCTAAGCCCCTTTGACATCCCTATCCTCCTTAAAATATATAAAGTTCATATGCATGAATCTGACGAAGAAAAGATGATCAACAACGTACCTGTGCCTTTTCTTGAGAGCTTCTACTTCCTCCACAGAAACAGCATCATTCCTCAAGTTTTTATTGGTCTCGGTTTTATCCGCAACTTGCCCATTTGAGTTTAGTGATACATCCACCATCTAGGAAAAAAATACCACTGAGATTTTCAATATTATTAAGAATTATGTCTCAACAACCTACTCGCAACACTAATTTACATAACTTGGGTAGTAAGGCAAAAATATATATATATATATATATTATAGGTAGAGGGAATCTTACGTTTTCCGAAGAAAAGCCACCAGTTTTATTTTTGACAATCATAATTTAATATCAAAATAATAATAATTTTCGGATAGCTATAAATGTAAAAACTTGATGAGCAATGTGCCAAAAAGGTAGAATCCAACAATTATCACAAGATTGAAAACAGCATAGTAAACTATAAAATGAACTAAATAAGGAGGATAACTGTAATAAAAAAAGCAAGTAACAACAACAGCAACAAAAAAAAAACAGTTGGCTCTGTCCCTGTCTTACAAGACAAAATATATCATGATAAATACTGATTACTAAAACAAAATTATAAAAGTTGATTAGTCTTAAAACTCTTCAAATTAGAAATTCCTTCAAGATTGATTGGCAATTTCCTAACCATCAGACCCAAATTAGAATCATTATGGGGGGGGGGGGGGACTCGCATAACTGAGTCAAGACTCGGGCTACAAAGACCAATTGCCTCTTCACTCCCCCCAAAAATGTAGCATCGATACCCGCTGGGCCATTAATGCCCCCTCGGGCATGGTACTTTGAGACAAGGCTTGCCAATCTCTCTTTAGCAGCTCTGTAAAAGTGTAGGCCTTGGTAGTGTAAAGATGACCCCCGTTGGTTTTAATCATACTGAGCTGAGAACAGCATCTACCAACTTAAACAGTTTGCAGACAACACTCGTCCCCAATTACCTGCCAGCCAACGACGACAAGTGACAAGTGATCCTTAGAATTGCTACTAGCAAAAGAACTGCTTTCTCCAACCCCAGATCCAACCTCATACGCCAACGGGGGATGACCTCCTCTGGGCATGATTTTGGTAGTTAGTACTGGCTCCTGTCCATCCAATTTTGTTGGTATTCTACAAAACTGTCTCTAGTCTGGACAGTATGGCCTGTGGTTTGTCGGTAACCGATTTTACCAATAGTATGTTCCTATTTGTGCCTATTGCTCACAGGGGCAGAACGAGAAAGTTGTCACCACTGTCACCACGGACTATTCCCTATGTTTCAGACAAAATCCCTTTATAGAACTGAGAAGTAAAAACCTTTTTTTGTGATTTGTATCATAATTGTGATTCCATTAATTTTGGATAACCGGTTATGAGAAATGACTTGGTTAAATCCCGTTCAAATATTGAAACACAATTTAACGACACTGGTATCTCTCAGGTACAACACATTTCAAACACAAGGTATAAAGAATACTTAATTCAAGCCGGAAGTTGATAGCAAAATATTCAACAAAAATTGACCAATGGCGCTTGTAATACAGCTGATCTATTTTCCCTTTTTTTAAACTACAGAGCCAAAGAGAAAAATTAATTAATGGAAGAGGTGACATGATTTGATATATCAGCTCCTTATCTCCAGCTCCTTATCTCCAGCTCCTTATATAACCAGCTCCTTATATAACCAGCTCCTTATCTC
>JAQQPU010001321.1:0-13501 GCA_029168905.1 Artemia sp. Kazakhstan ARC1039 | reverse complement strand
ACCAGCTCCTTATCTCCAGCTCCTTATATAACCAGCTCCTTATCTCCTCAGATCTGATTAGACATATTGAAAACTTCGAGAGGGGTATCTGTATTAGATTTTGCTTGGGGGGGGGAGTAGTTTCTGAAATCCTAAACAAGGACACATTTAGGTCAATATTTTCCCATTTCTCTAGAAAGGAGGGGTTCCTCAGACCAAAAAGGGAGATTCTTCCTCACTCGATCCTCTGTGTTTATTATCAGCAAGTAAAAACAGAGATTACAGCCGTCGTAAAAAAAAAACTTCATATAAGTTGAAGTAAATATATTGCCCAGGAAATTGTAAGTGAGAAAGGAAAAAACGTGCACAAACGCATCATAGAGCTTATTCGCTCCAAATTCCTGAGTATTAAATTTCAATTTATGCGTATGAGCATGCCAAATAGAGATTATGCCTCCCAATCAATAATAATAAAAAAAATAACAAATAAATAGTACATTGAAACAAATTTTTATGCTGAGAGTTATAAGTGAATAGAGACCCATTCACAATGAAATTTTATTAATACGAAGATTTAGCTAGCACTCATTGAGCAAATCACAACTTTTTCCAGAATTTTCTGATTGACTGAAAATCCCGTAGAAAATTCTGATTAGCTCAAATTAGCGCTATCTCAATCTCTGTATTAGTAAAATCTTATGGTGAATAGGCCTTAAAGAAAACCATACACACATATATTACAGAGCACACTAATCTATATCCACTTTCATTTTTCTTGGTCACTAATAATATCCAGAAAATCAAACGTACTTTATAGTTATGAGGGATAAAGTCACACAAGAACAGCAATTTGCAGAGGGGAGCTTGTTGACAACCCATCGTAGCTCAGTGGTAAGAGTTGCCAGCCGAAGTATTTGTAACAATTTTCCGCTATTTGTCTCAAAGATTAGAGGCAAAAAAGTGTCTATTTTATAAATACTGGGCTAACTTATCCTTGGCTGAAAAGCAGTGCTGAATTTCAGTTTATATAATATAGTTTCTTTTTGCCACTAAAAATGTTCTGTGCATAAAATTTCTTTTAATTTAATACAATGACGAGTTCGTCAGTAGGCTATCACCAGAGCTGTAAGCCTAAATAGCAAGAGATTGTGGGTTCGACTCCGACTACTGGTCAATTAATCCTAGCACGCTTCTACAATTGGTCATAAAGTTTACAGAATTAATATATAAAAAACTAATAAAGTTCTTAAAATAATGTCATAAACATAAAGTTCATAAAAAAAATTAATATAATAAAAAAAAAACTAATATAGTTCACTAGTATTGTATTTTACGCATACTCGATTTACAGATGAACAGCACCGTGTTTCAATATCTTGTATATACTTTTCTCTCATCGGTGGCAAGTAATTATAAGCAAATTTCTATTATTTACAGTTTTGGCGTTTGATTCAAAACATAAGGTTATGAAATCTGCTGAATCAACTGTTTATTTGTGAATTTTTTTTTATAATTTATACTCGTTGCAAGCGCTAGACGCCCGTTTTCGGGATACTAAAGGATTTAGTTTCTAGCCGTTTTCACTATCATGTTTGAATCAGAGACGTCAAAAGCAGTATACATTTCCTGCTCTTTGCTTCTTCGGTCTTACCGGAAACGAGACAAAAAAAAAAAAAAAACTGCAAGGAAAAAACCACCTAAAATGTTACGAATTTCCTCTCAGGTGAGCTGAAAATCTGTTTTTGTAGACATAATAATTTGGTAGTATGGACCAACCCTTACACTATCCCAGAATTTTTGGGGATTTCAAAATTTCCACGACAGAAAATTAGATTCCCTGAAATCTCCCAGAGATTACAGTTTGTAACTACATGACCTTTATTAGAAAATAAAATCGATACGATTCGTTAATCTTAATATTTGAGAAAAATTCCGAGAATTCAATTTTATTCCAGGGGACAATAAGGGAAACTCATAAAATTTCTGGGATTGTTTAAGGACTTTTTCAGGATACAAAACTATGCTACACCCTTTCCATTAGCTAATAACAAAAACATTTTCCTTCCTTTGCTTTCAGGTTAAAATTTAACGTTTTTAGAAGTATCCTTGCTTTTCACAATTTCAGTTTTTTTCGTTTTATTTAAATTTCATTTACCTTTCGTCTCCATGGAAAGGTAATATAAAAGATATAATATCATTGACTGATTGATTATTATACACACCTCATGATTCCTTGTTAATTGCTTCCTCAATTCTTCCACTTCTTCCCTATGCTGTACATCCAATAGAGCCAGCTTCCTTTCCAGCTGAGATTTAGCATCAGAGAGGCACTCTAATTCGCTGATTAAATCTGACTGTCGAGAACTTTCAACATGTGTATTACTTCTACTTTTGATTACATCATTAGGCTCTTTTTGAGCTTCAAGTTGTTTCACCATGTTCTTTAAGCTTTCAAAATCTTTAATTTTATGTCTCAATTCTTTCACTAATGAGTTTAATCTTTCAATTTCACCATCACGTAATGAGTCCCCTTTCTGTAAGTCACTTATTGAATTTAGATGCTCGTCCCGCTCTTTTTGAACTAAGGCTTGAACGCTTTCAAGATCGTCAAGAAGGCGTTTATTTTTATTCATGTATTGGTTTAACAGTGGCTCCACAATACGAAGTTTCTCATATAATTTGTTATTACGGGACATTAGTATTTTGAAAATACTTCTTAGTCGTTCCACACCTTGTTCTGAAGTATATATTCTTTCGAGATTTTCTGATAGTTTCTTCTTTGAATTTCTTTGGTCCACATCCTCAGTTTCGATTTCAACAAGTCTATTATCCCGCTTTTCAATATTATTTAAGGATTCAGGCTCATAATTGCGCTCATCAAGTAACTTGACCCCTTTCTCTAATTGTTTCTTCTCTACACCTTCCTCAACAAAAACACTGCTAGTTCTGAGCTCTGGATTTATCGTATTGTTTTCCTCACTAAGAACTTGTTCTTCATTCTTCAGTTGTTCAATATCTTCAGTAGCCTTAAGGTTCTCTGCACATTCAGCTTCCAGCTCACTAATGCGCTCATAAAGAGAATTGACCTCCTTTTCTACGGGTACATTTTTTAAAATTTCATCTTCTTTCTCTGTAAGAAGTTTTCTAGCCCTAACAAGTTCAAGCTCAACGAGATTCTTTTCTTCCCTTAGATTATTCATTTCATTCTTAAGCTGATCAATCTCATCTCGCTGTGATTTTACTTCCAAATCTTTGCTGCGTAGCATATCTTCTAGGAGATTGGAAGCAGTTCGACTTGAATCCAACTCGTTTTGAAGTCCTTCTAGCTTGATTTGAAGGTTTTGTATATCTGATGCCACTACAGCTACATCCTTCTCACTTTCCTTCAATGGCTCATTCAACGTGTCTTTATCATCTTTTATAGATTTAACATCTTCCAACAAATTATTTTGGGAGTTTTTCAAGGCATTGTTCTCAGCTTCAACTTCAGCAAGCCTGTGGTCCCTCTCTTTAATAATCTTAGTGCTGTTCAAGGAATCGGCTTCAAGGTCATAGTTGCGTTCATTAAGTAACTTGACTTCTTTTTCCAAGAATTTCTTCTCGTCCTCTTTCTCTATAAGAAGGTTTCTAGTCTTATCAAGCTCAAGCTCCATCACATTCTTTTCCTCCTTTAGAATTTTCTCTGTATCTTTCAGATGTTTAATGTCTTTAAGTAAAGACTCGGTGTTCTTTAAGGACTCGGCTTCAAGCTCATTAATACGCTCATAAAGAGACTTGACCTCTTTTCCCAGCTGCATCTTCCTCAAAATTTCCTCTTCTTTCTCTGCAAGGATTATTCTAGTTTTACTAAGTTCAAATTCTATTATATTTTTTTCTTCCTTTAGAATATTAACTTCATTCTTCAGTTGCTCAATTTCATCCCGCTGTGATTTTGATTCCAAATTTTTGCTGCGCAGCATTTCTTCTAAGATGCCAGAAGCGGTTCGACTTGAATCTAAATCGTTTTGAAGACTTGCAAGCTGGCTTTCGACGTTCTGCAAGTCTGATCTAGCTGTAAATAAATTATTTTCACTTTCTTTCAGCCGCTCATTCAGCTCGTCCTTACCTGCTTTTAGAAGACTCGCACTGTCATCAAGTCCTAAGTTTATTTCTTTCATTTCCTTCAACTTCAATCCATATTCATTCAGAGTTTCTGTTAAACTGCTATTTTTCTTATTCGCAACAATGAGATTGTCACTAGCTTCTTTCCACTCTGCATCTTTTTGAAAATGTTCTTCCTTTAACACTCTTATAATACCATCCAGTTCTTGGGTTTTACTTTCGTATTCAGACAACCTTAATAAGGCATCTTCAGCCAAGCCTTTTGCACATTCTAGCTCTTTTGTTAAGGATGCCAGCTGACAACACTGCTCTTCAATAATTTTTTCACAGTCGTCTGCTTTCTTTTCGAAAATCAGTTTATCTGCGATAATAACATTTACCTGTTTCTCTTTTTCAAATATTTCATCGGACAGAGAAGTCATTGCAGTTGTTTTCGACTGAAGTGTATTGTTAAGACCTTCAATTTCACCTTGTGTCTCCTCTGCGAATTTTTCCAATTTCTTTATTTTATCATCAAGTTCCTTTTGCAAAAGTGCACTTTCTTCAAGTTTGCATCGAGATTCTGAAAGCTCAGTATTTAAGCTTTCAATCACCTCATTTCTGTTCTCCAAAATTTTCTCAAGCTCTAGAACTTTTTCTGCGAGAATCTCTTTATCCTTGAGCAGATCTTCAAATCCTTTCAACTTTTCTTTTACGTCCTCTAGTTTTACATCTTCATTTCGTCTATCACTTATATCTTTTTCCCTTGCAGCAACTACCTCTTCATAGCTTTTGCTCATTCTACTCATTTCGATCTTCAGTTCCCGTTCCACTTTTTCAGCGCTGTTTTTGAAAT
Organism: Artemia sp. Kazakhstan ARC1039; assembly: GCA_029168905.1. Classification (NCBI taxonomy): domain Eukaryota; kingdom Metazoa; phylum Arthropoda; class Branchiopoda; order Anostraca; family Artemiidae; genus Artemia; species Artemia sp. Kazakhstan ARC1039. The sequence goes on along the minus strand of JAQQPU010001321.1, from coordinate 8,586 downwards.
TGTGTAATTTAGCATTTGCATCATTCAATCCTGACTCAGCAACTGAAAGTCTATCTTTGAAATTTGCCATCATTTTTTCTTTCTCTTGAATTTCTTCAAGCAATAGTTTTTCCTTATCTATTCCTTCATGAATTAGAGCAGTTAGACGAATTGATTCCTCTTTAAGACAGGACATATCTTTCACCATTACTTGTTCCTTCTCTTCTTTTTCGGTGAGAGTTAGGTGAACATCCTCCATTTTAATTAAAGTGGTAGCTTCCTCCACTTCCAGACTAGAAGTTAAACTGCCAACAGATGCTTGAAGTGTTTCAATTTGACATGACATAGCCTGTTTAGACTCCTCGCTAAATTGACGATCTAAAGAGGCCATCATTTTTGACTGATAATTATGAATCAATTGATTTTGAAGACGCGACTTGTCGTTGGAAAGTTCCTTTAAACTTGCCTCTTTCTCTTTTAACCGTTCTTGAATTTTTCTATTCACTTCTTGTAGTTTAGGCACTTTAGCCGCTTCATTTTTAGCTTGTGTTAGCTCTATTTCCATTTCTTCTTTTGCTCTTATTTGAGCAGCAACTTTTTCTTCATAACTTGATTTCAACCTCTCTTCAACCTCATTTTGTTCAGGAAGGAACTGTTCTGAGTGTTTTTCAATTTGTCCATGAATTCTTTCAAGCTCTTCTTTTTGCCTTGTGACCTCTTCTAGACGATTTATTCTTTCTTTTTCAGCAATACCTAGTTTTTTCTCCAACTCACAAGTCTCTTTCCCCAACTTTTCTAATTGCTTTTGCAGCTCCTTGCATTTCTGTTCAAGCACCAATCGTTCCTTTGATATTTTATCAATTGCATCCATCTTTTCTTTTAATTGATTTTCCTTTGAAATTATATATTCTTCTAATTCTTTTATTCTTTCAAAAGCTTTATTTTCTTCTTGCTTACTATGGATCATTTCCGTCCTTGTCATTTCTACAACAGATTCTAATTCGTAAAGCCTCTTCATTTTTCCCTTAACGTCTTCAAGAAGAGTAGAACGTTCGTCTGCATTAACAGTTTTCACTAGTTGTCCATCTAAGTCTGTCTTCCCATCGATTGCTGCCGTAAGTAGGTCAAAGAGTTGCTCATGATTGACAACTACTTGAGTTAATCTCTCGATGTCCCGTTCTTTCTTATTTACCAGCTCTCTATACTCACAATGTAAATTATCAACAGATTCTAGAGCTTCGTCCAGCTTTTGCTGCAAGTCCTCATTTTCTTTCCTAAAAAAGAATCAAGATTTTAATTTACTAAAGTTGAAAAGATCCTGCAACAGACCAAAGATTATATTAGAAGGGGCGAGGCTGTTTATCCCTTCAAATCGACTCTATCTTTTCTTCTTTTAATACTCTCTATTACAGAAAGGAAAATGTTTTTAAGCTCAATATATTAAGATTTTTAAAACTTAATTTTATTCATGCCATGACGCATCAGTGGCATATCCAGGATTTCCGGAGAAGGGATTTATTTTTTCATTTGCTTTACAGATTATCAAAGCGGGCCATATCTTTTATGCGTGTCATCCATTTGCCACTACTCTTTATTGGGTGGCAAAAACTTATTCAGTGAAAAACCAGATTCGTCCTGAGTTTCACAAACAGACTCATGTAGGACGTGGGCTACATTCGAAACTACACAAGAACCGGTGAATTAAGAGGAAAATAAAGGATATTAAGTGGAAGTAGTAGACATCCTAAAATATAAGATGCCCCACCCCCGGCATACGTGCCTGTCCATGTACTCTGTGACACGCTGTTTGTATTTTTGTCTATTTCCGCCAAAAATTTAACTTTATACTAATAAATGCTCTCTTTTTTTTCTTTTTTTTTCAACTCGGCACATTTGCAGAGAATTTTTTACAAGGATTTTATTATTTTTTAAATAAAGGGTATTATGTGGAGAATCATAAAAATCTTTAGATATAAGGAGTAAACGCTGATACACGATACTTATCTCTTTATTTTGTTTTCCCCTATAATTTTTTTTTTGTTGCTCCTAAGAGCGTTCTGCTGTGTGTTTTTTTTTGCACTCGGTATGTTTGCAGAGGCCTCTTTACAAAGGTGTTATTTTTTTGGCAGGTTTAGAAGGTTTAAGATTCTGGTATCCATTACTTTATTATATTATTCAAAATCTGGCTTCATCGCTTCTTCACTTGGCTTTAAAGTAACTACTCTCTGTCTATGTGTTTGATGTACTATGTTTGATGTAAGTTAGCAAATTTTTGCTTTGATTATCTTTTTTTTCTTCTTTTACGCGTTTTTGATTGCCGTTGAACAAGGGTCATGGAGGTGTTCCCAAAACATCTGCTTTTATTTAAGTTGGTCTGTTTTTTGTCAGTAAACAAAATATCTGTTTGATTTGACTGTTGTTCTATAGTGGTTTTAGAAAGACAGTATGTACATATAAAGACCCCGGCGCCGCGCCGATGAAGGAAGACCAGCGGCGGCGGGGCCAAAACAGCGCGCCACCGCTGCGCCGCCGGTAAGGTGTCGGCGGCGCGCCACCTGTAAGATGTCACCAGCGCGCCGCCGGCGCGATCAATGTTGACCGCAAACATTAATGTTTCATCAGTCTTTCTCAAATTACAGCTTTAATTTACAACAGATTCAAGCCTATTCATGAGTCAAAAATTCACAAGTCGCTGACTGGAAACTTGTCTTCTTCGTTATTCATCGAGAGAAGTAGAAATCTGGTAGAAACGAAATGACTCTGGCGTTTCAGAACCCTTGCATAATACGAGTAGTTGAAGTATCTATTAGCTATTTATTCTTAACATAAATAATTATCAAAATTAGTAGTTTTTTTCATCGAGCATTACTGCATACAAAACTTTAAATACCGTATCACATAATTCGTCAGTTATATGGGTAAAACCTTTGAATATAACTTTGAACTTAGAAGCTTAATTTTTTCATAATGCCCTTTGCCTGCCTTTGCCCTTTGTGTTTTGTTTTGTCACCTTTAAAACAGTTGAAATGGGCGACTTTAATATTGATTGTTTTTTTTTTTTGCTCTTTTGGATTCCTAAAAAGCCTTCTTGTATTGAAAACTGGTTTTTAATAACAATTTACAAAAAAAAAATGCATTTTAAAGGTTTTTTATGGCTTCTTTATAAAATATATGTCATATAGGCTAAGGCTGAACTGCTGCTTTTTTATTGCTTTTGGCTGCTCTTTTGGATATTATTCATTTTTTCTTTTGAGGATTCATTCCAAATTATAAACTCATAAATACCTAATATCAATCAAATTATAAACTACATCTAAAAGGAGTAAATTTATCAAATTGAAAAATACCTGATAAACACTTCACATGAGGACACTTTAATTACAATGAAACAAAAAACACTTAATGGTTTATTCGGTATGAAGAAAATGAAGTGCCAGGTATCTTCTTAGGTAAAAATGAAAAGCTCATCCATTTTAAATTTAATTAAATGAAATAATATGCAGACTGAAGTAGCTTCAGGAAAATGTTGAGATTTTCTTCCTAGTTCGTCACTTTTAATCCAAGCAAAATGTTAGGACACTTAGTATCACTTATTGAGTTTAAGCTTTGATTTCCAAATGCTCACAAAAATTACCAAATTTAAGAAAGTCGCAACAAGAAGTCACCTGTGTTAAAAATACTCAAATACTCCTCTTTGATCCCCACCCAGGCTTAAAGCTTCTGCTATGGTCATATCCATGGAAATCTCAAAAGAGTTTCTTTTTAAAATAGCTTTCAAGCGTAGTTAGGGGTATTTAGCTTTTTTTTTCTCTTCTTCAAAGCTTAGAAAAAAGTGTTATAATATTCCACATGTTACATTTGTTATATTTGTACATATTTATGGTAATCATTTGTGGGGCGATCGAATTTTTAAACCACTGTAGATACGTAAGAACGTTGCGATATCTAGTACCATGAGGCCATAAGACTGTCAAAGACTCCTTGAAGCTCTCAAATTGAAAGCTTTTATTATGACCTGGCCTTTTAATGTAACTTGGGCACTGGACCAAGGGTGCCATTGTCACTCGAGTGCCACGTTAGGTGGGGTTGTCGATATCGCTTTCGTCACACCAATTTCGTTTTAGTGTGAATCTGCCTGGTACTTATGAATGAATGTTCAAAGTAAACCCGTTTCATCAATAAGAAAAAAACGGGTTGGACGCATATGTCCCTTTCCGTTTGGACGATAAAACCATACAATAGGATACCCGGGCACTTCGTATCGACGGAGTTGTCGTAGAAACTTCCAAAAGGGCTCATTCGATTGGAATTTGGAGTGGCTAGTGCCGTTTTTAATAGTCAAAAGTGATTAAAGGGCAACTAGCCCCCCCCCCACGCCCATCATTCCTCCAAACACATCTAATCAAAATTTTGAGAAAGCCATTTTGTTCAGGGTAGTTGATTTCCAGATAAAAAACATGTTTTTGAGTAGCACACTCCCCCACAACCCTCGGGGCAAGGGTTTTAAGTTATGCCCTGAGGGCATATAAGAACGATCTTGGCACAATGTATTATTTATTATTTTTTCTTTCCTTTAGAATAGGGCACTTCGTATTGAAGAAGTTGTCNTTTTTTCTTTCCTTTAGAATAGGGCACTTCGTATTGAAGAAGTTGTCATAGAAACTTCGAAAAGGGCTCATTCGATTGGAAATTGGAGTGGCTTGTGCCCTTTTTAATAGTCAAAAGTGATTGGAAGGCAAATAACATCCCTTCCACGCCCAGTATTTCCCGAGACAAATCCAATCAAAATTTCGAGATAGCCATTTTGTTCAGCGTAGTTGATTTCTAGATAGAAAATATGTTTTTAAGGAGGACACTCCCCTACAACCCTCGGGGCAAGGGTTTTAAGTTATGCCCTGGGGGCATATAAGGTTTTTATAGAGGTCGTTGTCGTAGAAATTTCAAAAAGGGCTCATTCGATTGGAAATCGAAATGACTAGTGCTTTTTGACTAGTGCTAAGGTTTTTATAAAAGGCGTTGTCGTAGAAACTACAAAAAAGGCTCATTCGATTGGAAATTCAAAGAGCTAGTGCCCTTTTTAATACTCGAAAGTGATTGGAGGGCAACTAGCCCCCCCCCCCACGCCCATAATTCCCCCAAACACATACAATCAAAATTTTGAGATAGCCATTTTGTTCAGCGTAGTTGATTTCCAGATAGAAAATATGTTTTTGAGGAGGACACTTCCCCACAACCCTCGGGGCAAGGGTTTTAAGTTATGCCCTGAGGGCATATAAGAACGATGTTGGCACAATGTATTATTTATTTTTCCTTTAGAGCAGGGCACTTCGTATCGAAGAAGTTGTCGTAGCAACTTCGAAAAGGGCTCAACTGGAAATTGGAGTGGCTCGTGCCCTTTTTAATAGCCAAAAGTGATTTGAAGGCAACTAACACCCCTTCCACGCCCAACATTTCCCGAAACACATCCAATCAAAATTTTGAGATAGGCATTTTGTTCAGCGTAGTTGATTTCCAGATAGAAATTATGTTTTTGAGGAGGAAACTCCCCCACAGCCTTCAGGGCAAGGGTTGTAAGTTATGCCCTGGGAGCATATAAGATTTTTATAGAAGGTGTTGTCGTAGAAACTTAAAAAAACTCATTCGATTGGAAATTCAAAGGGCTAGTGCCCTTTTTAATAGTCGAAAGTCATTGGAGGGCAACTAACCCCCCTCTCATGCCCACCTTTTCCCCAAACACATCCAATCAAAATTTTGAAACAGCCATTTTATTCAACGTAGTTTTAAGTTCTGTAAATTAGGTTTTTGAGGATGACAACCCTCTCACAGCCCTCAGGGCAATGGTTGTAAGTTATGCCCTGGGGGCATATAAGGTTTTTATAGAACAAGTTTTCGTAGAAACTTCAAAAAGTGCTCATTCGATTAGAAATTGAAATGGCTAGTGCCCTTTTTAATAGTCGAAAGTAATTGGAAAGCAACTAACACCCCTTCCAGGCCCACCATTTCCCCAAACACATCAAATCAAAATTTTTAGATAGCCATTTTGTTCCACGCAGTTTAAAGTTCAGGAAATTATACCTTTGAGCAGGACACTCCCCCCAGTCTTCAGGGCAAGGGTTATAACTTATGCCTGGCATATAAGTTTTTATTGAAATCTTTGTCGTAGAAACTCGAAAAAGGGCTCATTCGATTGGAAATTCAAAGGTCTAGTGCCCTTTTTAACAATCGAAAATGATTTGAGGGCAATTAACCCCCCTCTCTCGCTCACCTTTCCCCAAAAACATCCCATCAAAATTTTTAGATAGCCATTTTGTTCAATGTAGTTGAAAGTTCTGGAAATTAGGTCTAGAGCTCGTTGCCGTAGAAACTTCAAAAAGGGCTCATTCGATTGGAAATTCGAAGGGCTAGTGCCCTTTTTAAGAGTCGAAAGTGATTTGAGGGCAACTAAACCCCCTCTCACGCCCAACTTTTCCCCAAACACATCCAATCAAAATGTTTAGATAGCCATTTTATTCAACGTAAGTAGAAAGCTATCTTATAGTCCGGTACGAACACCATATATGGGCATAGTCCCTAGGGAGATGGTTTTCTCACTGAGAATGAAAAAACAGAATTTTTCTCAATTGAAAAAACATGGTTTTTCTCACTTTTATGGATGTTTCTAGGACGGTTTTGAGTGTTGGTCAATTTATTTGATGTTTTTCATGGATGTCAACATCAATTTATGTCTGTTTTATGGTTTTTGTCAGTGAGAATGAAAAACTGGAATTTTCTCACTTTTATGGATGTTTCTTGGACGACGGTTATGAGTGTTGGTCAATTTATTTGTTGTTTTTCATGGATGTCAACATCAATTTGTCTGTTTTATGGTTTTTGTCAGTGAGAAAGAAAAAACAGGATTTTTCTCACTTTGATGGATGTTTTCTGGATTATTGAGTCTAACGGGGACAGGGTCAATGACCTTAAATTTCCAAAGGTCGATTTATTTGATGTTGTTGTTGTTTTGGCCAAGTGCATGCTAGGGAGGAATGTCAAGGTGTCCTGGACTAGGAAACAGTTAGATCACGTGTTTCCTTCTCAGCCAATCAGCGAGTCGGTTACATCCCCCTTCTCAGCCAATCAGAGACTCGCTTACATATGATTTTCCCTATTACATAACAATTCCCCCTTGAGATTTCGTATATAACGGACATGCATTGTGATTAAATTATCAGAAAGTATTGTGACACAGTTGAAAGAACAAGAATGGATATTTTTGATGAGCTTGAAGGCTTGACAGCCACAATTAGCAATGTGAGTTCTGTTTTAGTACATTTTTATTTTCAAAATAAAATTATTTTCCTTGGTCACCCTCCAGTAAATTTAGGTAAGTCCCCCATCCCCCAAAAACACCACTATGCTATCTTTATACTCGATAGAAAACATAAAATATGTTCATTTTACTACATAAACCTAACCCCTCCCCCACTGTTTTACAACGATAATACTCGCAATAGAAATAATTCTCTTTTCGATAAATTTTGGCTTTTCTGTATTGTAATCTTTTCTCTAACTGACATCCACCGCTCTGGTTTGACATAAGGCTCTCCAGCGCGAGGTTAAAATTAGCTGTCACCCTTTTTAAAGCACTTCCTGTAAAAGGTTTCACACATCCAAAAGGAACTGTTTCTCCGTCAAATTAAAAATAGTTTCGAGCAAAAAGAGATTGCGATAATTAAGCTAGGCAAACGCAACTTGTATTTGAAGAAGTGAAACGACTTATTTTCAAATTAAGGTCTAACAATATATTTAGGACATTGCTGAAGGGGGGAGAGGGACATGCCTTAATTCTATCGCCATTATTGTAAAATGAAAACAAAGTGTTTCTTTGCATGAAAAGTAAGGGGTTGGGATGTCTATGAATAAGCTTTTTTAATTAATAAAAATAGCATTTGATTTCTGAGTTTAGTATATTTTTACTTTTTGCTTTACTGAAAATGCTGGGGAGGGGGCTTCTTTGCGATAAATGCTTTTCTAGACAAAAATTATGGTTAGGGGATACTAATTTTCCTTCTGTAAAAAAAGGGGGAAATTATTTTCCATACTAACTTTTTTCTCTTCTTTTAAGGCCAATTGTGAAGAATGCCCGCCGCCTCCCAGTAAGAGAGCAAGGGGTAATAATGCGGCCCCTGCGAAGGCGACAGTTGTCCAATATGGTCGCTGGCCGAAGCCTCCCAAACAAGTATTGCCTGCCCAAGCCGCAGCCCAATCTGTGCAGGATTGTGACATCGCTGGCCCATCCACTAGCAGGGAAATTAAAAAGTGAATGGGCAGCTTCCTACATGATGGCGAGTCCCGCTCCAGGTAAAGTCGCTGCCCCACCAACACAAGGTCCGCCGATGGTACAGCATGCTTCGCCTGGGCCTTCGGGCATTCAAATACAGCCGGAATTTGCAAATGTGAGCATTTTTTATTACCTATCTTACAGAAATATCTAAAAACAAAACTATTTTTCAACCTTATATAAACTTGTCTCAGAGATATTAAAATATTAACCCCCCCCCACCCCCCAGCCATTGTTTTAAATTTCTCTACCCCCCCCCCCCCCCTCAGAGATATCAAAATATAATG
>JAQQPU010001320.1:47580-67238 GCA_029168905.1 Artemia sp. Kazakhstan ARC1039 | reverse complement strand
AAAAAAGTTTTTGTCACTCTAACAAGTTCATCACTAGACAATAGTTTACAGAAAATTTAAGTTTGAATAATTATTCGTTATTATTTCTGCACATCTTTGATTTAGTCTAGTAGCTCTTTACTTTTAATTGAAAAATGTTCTCTTATGGAAAAAAGTTTTTGTCACTAATAAGTTTATCGCTATACATAAATTACAGAAAATTTAAGTTTGAACAATTATTCGTTATTATTTCAGCACATGTTTGATTTAGTCTAGTAGCTCTTTACTTTTAGTTGAAAAATGTCCTCTTGTGGATTGTGGAAAAAAAAGTTTCTGTCACTCTAATAAGTCTATCGCTAGACATAACTTTACAGAAAATTTAGTTTCTTCTAGTTTCAAGGTCTAAGTATAGATTCTAAGTAGGTTTTAACTGCACTGCTTGTTTGGTGGGGGGATGAATGACCAAAAATGCCGGATGGATCTTTATTCGACTGGGTCAGATTTTGATTCTGAAGCTATTTGTCATAGTCCGTTGTTCTATTCAATTTCATGAGCCAAACTCTGTACATCTTAAAATATTGTAGTTTTTTTATATTCTTTTTTCGTTTGCCATTTATTGTTGTGGTATCAAAAAATTTGGATCGTTGGTTCAATTAATTATAAGTTCATTAAAAATTAAGTAATTAGTTACTACTTATAATAATTTGCAAGTTCCAAATGATGTTAGGAAAGAGATATTTAAAAAAACTTTTGTCCAACTATAAGTTATATTATTGTTTTCAGGTCGTAGTTAGGTTGGGCTCTGAAGAATATTCGGGTAAAAAGAAATTTTGCATTTTCTAGCTTCCTTCAATTTTAGTATATGAAAAAACTTGAAACAGTGATTTTGCGATAAGCCATCAGCTGCAATTTACACCAAAAGGACAAGATACTTATCAAAAGCATGAAAATTAAAAATGTAAAATGTATATTTCAAAGAAATAATAGCCTTCTTAATAATTTAACATCGATAAACCGTGGAAAGTGGTTTTCTTTAGTATTGTTTGTGAATGATTAAAAGATGATGACTGACAAAAAACATTTTTTGAAACTAAAGAAAACTTTAAAATTAGCAAATTGTCAAATGATGTCAAAATGTAATTTTTTCCTGAAATTGAAACCTCTTAGTTTAACTCAGGTATTGGACCTTTCATCTATGCCGAACAAAAAAAATAACTAGTTGAAGTTGTGTTTAAATTCCTCATCAATATAAAATCAAAAGCACGAAAATTAAAAATCATGAATATTAGTCATTGAAGGAATAAACATTAATAAAGTTAATGGAAATAATGGTTTAATCTTTATTTGAGGAAGAAAACAGTCCTGCATTTTGGTTAGAATTTGATGAACCTTCATATACATAGAGGAATTTGTCTTTCCCCCCTTCGCTACATGGAATTTTACACGTATATAAGAGATAATATAAAGAGTTTTTGTGTGAATACAGATATACGTCACAAATATATATTCAAATGATCAGGCTCTCTCCATTCCAAATTAGATATATATCCGTCAAGTGGGGCCTTATTTCATGAGGACATTATAGTTATGAATCTCAGTGTGCCATATCTAACAGTACCCCTCCCCCCCTTAACTATGAAAAATATTTGCTATGTGGAATGAGATCAAAATAAAAAATTGTTTAAAATCATTTACACAAAACTGTTTGGAGTTCTTATGCGGATTTTCACTTTGTTGACGCCATCATATCCTATTACTGTATTTAGTTGCCCAAAGAGAGATAAATTCATTCAAATCTTAATAGTGTCGTTATTTTGGTTCATCTAGTACTACTACTACTACTACTACAACTCACCACTGTACCAGAACTCTAGTTTTTGTAAGAAAATTATGGTAAATACATTTCTTTGGTTCGAAAATAAACTATTCCCGTAAAATCTGAACTAATATAGGTTTTCCGCAGGAAACTCTAGTTTTTGATCATAGTGTAATCAATCTTTTAGGATGTATGGCTTGGTTGGGATCTCTCACTTGATGAGGAGGTCCTTCTTTGTACTACTACAACCTTCGAAGGTACTGATGATGTGCTAGAAGTACATTATACGGAAGATGGTCTGTCGTATACGTCGGAAGATGTGGTACGGCGGGGGCCTTCAGGCCGTCTTTGCATAGAGGATGACGAGCGGTTGGCTCCTAGTTTGCCTACAATAGGAGTACGCGGCGATTTATTTGAATACAGGCCCATCCCTTTGATTGATATATCAATAAATGATGAACCGGAGATTGAAATTGAATGTATACCACCCCCTCTGGTAGATATAGTGGTAGTGGAGGATGGTGACATAGATATTCAGATAATTGAACCAGATATAGTTTATTTAAAAAGCATTGTGAATATTGATATTTCAAGAGAATAAAGATTAGAAAGAATGAATTATTTTTTGTTATCATTGATAGAAAACTTGGTTGTGGGCTGATAATACTCTATGGAGTGATCTAATCAAACTGAACTATTCATGTACAGAAGTCTCTGATGGTATCCTCACTCTATATATATCTAGTATATGAAAATTAAAATAATATAAACAAATTTATTGTATGATTACAATATAAAACTCATTATACATATTAATTATTAGATTTAACGTTAAATCATATATGAGAACTCTTCCACCATGGTTTCCGTTGTTTAAAATCCTTTTCGTAAAATGACCTCTTATGTTGTCTCTTAAAGGGCCACTTTTTCTCTTCTCTTAGAACATAATCATCATAATAATCCGAGTTATATCTTGCTTTATATACATTTTTCATTGGGTTTTCACTGCTGTCTTTTACACTATAGAGAAAGCCCTCTTTTACCAGTCTCTTCTTTTGATCTTCCTTTTCTATCATATCAACCCTTCTTTTATGTGAACATACTTGCAACTGGTATAAATTTCACTCCATGTCACATATAATTTTTCTTCTCGTTTCCTCCAGATTCTTCTCATCTGTCTCTGCCTCTATGCTGTCTAAACATGCAGTAGGTTCATGAGAATGTTCAAAATCATGAAAATGTCCTTTACAAATAGAACAGTTGCAATAAAAGGATATTTCTAACTCAACTTGTTCACTCATGTTATTACACTGCTAACTAAAAACTTAGTGAATTCTATTCACAGACTAATAAAACTTTAGCAAAAATCCATTCCTCATATTCCCTCCGCGGCTAATATGTAAGCAAGTCCTCTGATTGACTGGGAAGGAGACACGTGATCCTGTTTCCCGTTATCGGATCAATAAAATTCCCAATCGATTACGCAATCAATTTCTCAGGTTAGGTTAGCCAAACAACAAAGAAGCCATGTTTGTTTCTTAATTCCCCTTTCGTAAATCAATACATTCCCCCACCGATTATGTAAATCAAGTTCTCAGGTTAGGTTAGCCTAAAAATCAAAGAAGCCATGTTTGTTTCTTAATTCCCCTTCGTGAATCAATAATTTCCCCGCCGATTATGTAAATCAATTTCTCAGGTTAGGTTAGCCAAACAACAATGAAGCCATGTTTGTTTCTTAATTCCCCTTCGTGAATCAATAATTCCCCCGCCGATTATGTAAATCACCCTCATGTCATTACACGTGGCCAAAAAACAACAGATCGATTGACCTTGACCCCCATTAGACTCGATCGATAATCCTTGAATAAATTATGCAAAAAAAAGTTGTAGGTGGCAGCAGGGGTGAGTGTCACGACTGGTACCCCCCTTTCTACTTATCACATTTTGTCAGTGTTGTCACAAAGAATTATGGAAAGAAATAAGCAAATCTTATTAGTTAAATTTGACAATGTTTTTTTTCCGTAGGCGTTCACAGATTAACGGTCTGTTGATTCCCAAAGGGTACTACATCTTCAAGGGAAAGATACACGCTCTCAAGCTATTTGATGCCATACGTTTTTAGCTCAATTTTTCCTGATTTTCAACCACGTTTGTTTTTTATTTGGCACCCGCTACTTCTAACAAAAAAATATGTAACTGCAAACTTTTCATTAAAAATTAGCCCCTCGATTCTTTAAGATATGTATGGCTGCGAAAGGTGTCACCTAACCAATTCAAAAATCATATTCCATTTTTATTATCCTTGGTAATTCGAAGAAAGTAGTTCGATTAGCTGACTGAACCTGGAGAAATCAACTTAAATGAACTCTGAAAATCCATGAAAGTTTCGTTCATGCAGCTCTACTACTTTCTTGAAAATTACGAAGAAAGCAGGGTCCAAAAAGCAATTGTTTGTCCTACCGATACCGTTCAGCATTATTTTTTGTCTAATAATGATAAAGTTCTCAATCCATATTTCCAAAGTTCAAAATCACTGCAAACAAGGCCTTTGAACAAAATAGCTATCTCAAAATTTTTAACCGAATGCCCTTTGGGAAAGTGGGGCGAGGGCTAATTGCCCATTGATCCCTTTTGACTCTTAAAAAAGAACTAAAAGTTTCAATTTGCGATCAAATGAGCCCCTCCAAAGTTAATACGACCACCCCTTCCACAAAAAACTTATATTCTAATAATGGACAACTAATATAAGTTACAATCCTTTCCCTGGGGGCTATGGAGGATTTTTCAACTCTTAAGTTATATCAATTTCGAATTTAAGACTATTTTGAACAAAATGGTTATTTAAAAATTTTTATAAGATGAATTTGGGAGAAAGAGGCAAAGGGGGGGGGGGTCTTGTTACTCTTTGCTCATTTTCGATTATTAAAAAGGGGACAAGAAATTTCAATTTCTGATCGAATGGACTTCCTCCAAAGTTTATACAACCATGCCTTCCATAGAAGCTTTATATGTTAACGATGAGATGCTAGAATAACTTACAGCCCTTTCCCCCAGGGTTGGAGGGGGGGGGGGTATTCAAACCCGTAACCATAGCTATTTGACGTTTTGACGATTTTGAACAAAATGGCTATCTCAAAATTTTGATCGGATGTATTTGGAGAAAAAGACGTGGGAGGGGGGTGTTAGTTGCTCTCTGATCTCTTTTGACTCTTAAAAAGTGAACTAGAACTTTCAATTTCCAATCAAATGAGCCCTCTCTGAGGTGTATATGAGCATCCCTTCTATAAGAACCATATATGCCCCCAGGGCAGAACTTACAGCACCTGCCCCTGGGGGTTTGATCGACCCCGGAGATCTTTGAACTATTTTTAACAAAATTGCTATCTCAAAATTTTTATCGGATGTATTTGGAGAAAAAAGGGTATGAGGGGGGGGGGGGCTAGTTGTCCTGCGATCACTTTTAACTCTTAAAAAGGGCACTAGAATTTCCGATTTCCTACCGAATGAGCCCCCTCTGAAGTTTATACGACGACCCCTGAAGTGCCTCTGGGGAAAAAATATTAAATAATAAAACATTGGAACCGTATGGCCTTTACTATAGGCAACGCTATAGCGTTGCCTCTGATGCGATCATCCCTTCCCTAAGAACCATATATACCCCCAGGGTATAACTTACAACGCCTGTCCCCGGGCCCTGGGAGGTCGTTTCGACACCAGAGTTTTTGTTATCTAACCTTTTAACTATTCTTAACAAAATGGCTATCTCAAAATTTTTATTTGATGCAATTATGGAAAAAAGGGCGTGGATGGGGTGATAGTTGCCGTCCGATCTCTTTTGACTCTTAAAAAGTGAAATACAACTTTCACTTTCCAAACGAATGAGCCCTCTCTGAAGTTTATACGAGCCTCCCTTCCATAAGAACCATATATATCCCCAGGTCATAACTTACAATGCCTGTCCCTGGGTCCTGGGGGGTTGTGTCGACACAGGAAATTTTGTTATCTGACCTTTGAACTATTTTTAACAAAATGGTTATCTCAACATTTTTATCTGATGGATTTGGGGGGAAAAGGGCGTGAGAGGGGGGGGGCTAGTTGGCCTCCAATCACTTTCGACTTTTAAAAGTGAACTACAACTTTCAATTTCCAATCAAATGAGCCCTCTCTGAAGTTTAGACGAGTATCCCTTCCATAAGAACCATATATGTCCCCAGGGCAAAACTTACAACGCCTGCCCTCGGGCCCTGGAGGAGCTGTGTCGACACCATAGTTTCGTTATCTGAACTTTGAACTATTTTTAACAAAATGTATATCTCAAATTTTTTTATCTGATGCGTTTGGAGAAAAAAGGGTGGGGGGCTAGCTGCTCTCCTGTCACTTTTGACTTAAATAAAGTGAACTAGAACTTTCAATTTCCAGTCAAATGAGCCCTCTTTGAAGTTTATAGAGCATCCCTTTCGGAAGAACCTTATATGCCCTCAGGGCATAATTTACAACGCATGCCCCCGAGCTCTGGGGGGTTGTGTCAGCATCGGAGTTTTGTTATCTGACCTTTGAACCATTTTTAACAAAATGTGTATCTCAAGATTTTTATCTGATGTAATTGGGGGAAAAGGGCGTGAAGGGGGGGGGGGGCTAGTTGTCCTCCGATCTCTTTTGACTCTAAAAACGTTAACCAGAACTTTAAATTTCCAATCAAACGAGCTCTCTCTGAAGTTTTTACGGTCATCCCTTCTATAAGAACCATATTTGCCCCTAGGGCATAACTTACAACGCCTGACCCCAGGCCCTGTGTCGACCCCGAAGTTTTTGTTATATTATCTTTGAACTAGCTTTAACAAAATGGCTACCTCAAAATTTTTATCGGATGTATTTGGCGAAAAAAGGTCGTGGGGGATGGGATTAGTTGCCCTCTGATCACTTTTGACTCTTAAAACGGGCACTAGAACTCTCAATTTCTAATCGAATGAGCCCCTTTGAAGTTTATGCGACAACCCCTTTCATATGAAGTGCCTCTGGAAAAAAATAATAATAAAAAAACCTTGGAGCCGTATGGCCTTTACTATAGGTAACGCTATAGCGTTGCCTCTGAAAAGGTTGTACACCCTCGACTTCGGTTGATGCTTGTTTCTCATGCCACTAAGGGGGCAATATTTTTTTTCCTATGTCTTGATGTAAATTTATACGATAAGATTCAACATGTCTGAGAGCCCTTTTTATAGAAGTTCCAATCTCCTCTTCACAAAAATAGTTAATTTTGAATTTTTTCTAGTTAAGGGTAGTTACGGACGTGCTCCTTAACCGTAATCGTTATTTTTTGCTTTGTTTTTCTCTTGTTTGTGAAAGAATATTGACATTGTTCCGGATTTGTTGGTTCCGGATACTAGGAGTTGATCTGGACAAGTAGTAAATGTCCATGGTTTCATAACCATTCAGTACCTTCACTTATTTAATGGAATTAAATCATTAATCAAATGTAAGTAACGCTTTTCATCATGCACATTTATGCACAGTAAATTGGCACGACACATATATCACTGTTTATCAAAATATATCAGGAACTGTATATGAAAGATAGGCTTAATACCTTGTATATCAGGTATTATCACCCGAGAAGTAATCATATTTACTATTTGTATCCAGCTCCCATCTTTGGATTGTGAGCAAAATCAAATTATTTATAAGAAAAGATTGTTTTTTGAAATTTTCTCTCAATAAAATGTTATTGTGTTACATACCCTCCGATGACGTCAGTTGAGGGGGGGGGAGGGGGGCCTTAGCCTCCCGCAAGATTTTCTGCCTCTTCTAGATTTGGAAAAATACCCCTTTTCGGTGTTTCATTGAAAAGTGACTTTTTTGCTGATGCTTTCATTGAAAAAAATTAAGTTGTCCCCACTAGATTTTCAAGAACACGTTCCCCCTCCTACTTTTTGTGATTTGACGACACTGCCTTCATGAAGTTGCACAAAAGTCCGATAATAAAAACATCGACCTTAGTGCTACATGGTACAGTGTATTGAGATTCCACAGTCTCCACAATTGAAAGCCTCCTTTTCCATGATTCTAAATTGCTTTCTATGATTCGGTTTGTTTTGGTACGTTATGTGATTCTGGAAAGTAAACTTTGAATTATGGTTCACTAGAAATCAAAATGCAGAGCATGTATAACTTTAATACTATCCTGGGATGAAGGTCAAGTGTTGACCATAGATCGTTGAACATAAGTAAATTAAGGTCAACGCTCCATTTTTCATGCGACCCATTATCTGATGTGGAGCAATTTCTGAAAATCAAGGTCGTATCTGCTACGGCGGATAGGGCAACCTTCAAAATTGTCCATCGAAGGAGGGGACGAGGAAAGGCTGTAGGGAAGTTTTATTTTTGCATATTTCAAATACTGCCAAAAAATTAAATAAGATAAGATCTATTTATTAACAATAAAACAAAAAAATCAATATGTGGTACATGTCTCCATAAATGGCCTGTAAAAATGCTTAATTAACAATTAAACTAGAAAAATAAAAACATGGTGCTTGTCTCCATATGGCCTGTAAAAAAATATTTGTTGGCCTGTAATGAGGCTCAATGGCCTGTAACAAGATTCCGTGATCTATAAAAAGCTCCACAGTCAGTAAGGTGGTACATAGCTATTAAATAATTACGAATAACTTTTCCAAATATCGAAAATCAAAGTATATTCGGGACCACTTACTATTCAAACTAAGGGGATCACCGACCTGGAATATTTTTTGCCTGGAAAATATTTTCTGCCACATAGTACCTATACACCTAATTTTGTTGATTAAACATTGGTGAATGCTATAAAAAGCGAGTAAATTAGTGTTTATTGAATAGTAAAACAAATAATTGCATAGAAACTGTTCAGTTTTAATAACTTTTAAATTATTCCCGTTTTAATAATTTTAAAAATACATGTAAACTGTTCCTTTGGAATTAAAACGACTGAATAGCATCTAGTATGATGTTATTAATATTAGATGCTAATATGTAGAGCATGTTGAGGGTGAGATTTAGCAACCGCCGAACCCATTCATAATAAAATTTATCTTAAAGGTATTTCAAGATTAAAGTTGTCTTAAAGTAATAAAACTTATCAGATGTTACTTCTTGTTTGATTATTTGGAGACGCTAAAGCACAATCTCCGTGCAATTCTAAGTCACGCAACAGCCAACAGTACCTTTAATTTCTATACAACTTATTGCAAATTTTTCTATACAACTTAGTATTGAAAATAAATCTCTCTAATTGGCGAGCCGTACCTAAATTCAATAAAGTTCTAATAAATTGAAATTTGGAGCCAACTCTTGCAAACTCTGGAATTTAGTTAAATCTATTTATGAACTGGTGTGGCGTTACCTAAATCTCGGCGGTTGCTAGTGAACGGTCTTTAGCTAAAGATAGTTAAGCCCGGTCTTCATTATGGCTTTTTCAGATAAAGTTGGCCGAGTGGAAATAGCTTCTCGTTCACTGTTTTTAACTTCCTTGAAAAGGCCACCTCAATTGGCCCAACTTGCCTTTTTGAGCTGCCAGAAAAATTAAAAAAAAACATAGTGAAGACACTACTTTATTTGCGAAAAGTCATGCCCTAACGGTTAATATTGTCAGTAACGAATATTTAATAGAAAGCATTGTTGGCTTATAAGGTCGGCAAGTGGAAGTTATTGCGAGTATTGACTGAAAAGGCAAGTGATTTGAAAATTAACCATGCTTCCACTGTCTTAATAAGTTTTTCTTAACAAACTAGGATTACTGATTATGCCCCAACCAGAATTCCGTATGATTTCCAAACTACCCTTTATTTCCTGAAATTACTGATTAAAAAATAAAAAGAAAGTCTGAATAGAAGTTTTTAAAGTCACGAGTACAATAATTTGAATTCAGCACTAGAAAGCACTAGCCCAGAACGCTTTCCAATATCGGCCTTGGTTTGCTTTCTAAGTCTAGCCAATTCTTGTCTTCTTCGAACATTAGTCCGGCAGTTTTCTGCTAGTTACTGCTAGTTTTCTGCTAGTTACGAGCATCAGCTGACTTTGCTAGCCACAAATCAAGTCCGTAAATAATCTAAATAACTAGCCACACAGTATTTTGCTAGATTGCTAGATGGCGATATAGTTTTACTTTTTACAAGATCAATGGCAGTCGACAATCTGATTAGTTTGTCACATTTCAAGTATTTTTGAATCATTTTTTGGTCTCCCATTGCCTTCAAATGGCTCAGAAAACTGATTGACTATCTGAATTACTCTTAATGCATGTCCACCTTCCTTAGTTCTGCCCTAGGGTAATAGACCTTCATGAAAAATAGACGTATGAGTTTTACCTTTCAATTACCTCCCACACACATTGGGCATACATATAAACTTGTTTCTGTTTCCAGGTGGGCAACAGGGTTACCAATTAAATGGGGGAAATTGCCTCCCTCTCTAAACTTTCAAAATTACTTTTGTTGTTGTTTTCAGTGAAAAAATCGAAAAAAGTAAAATTGCCACCTAACCCCAAGATTTCGAAAAATACCTTTTTTGAACGTTCAGTAACCAAAAAAGGATAAAAAAATCTTTACCGCCCTCTATTTTCGTGAATTAATGCCCCTGGGGAGCAACTTCGAAAAAAGCAAAAACTGGCAAATTTTATCGCAACTATAGGATGCTAGTGGCCCAATATTTGGATTTGGGTGGCATTGGCTTAAAGACCCTCCTCATTTGATTGCTCCGGATGCGGCACACGCGCTCAAAATGAAATCCTAGAAAACAAACCAGAGCAACACACTGTAAACCAGAGCTTATCAAATTTTAAATCTCAACTTCATTTTGGGTTTGGTAACTAAATTAGAGTGTCTAGACTGGAGTGTCAAATCCTAGCCTCGGAATTTAAGTGGTAAAGGTATAGTCTTAAAGCCCCCTCCACTTGTGGTTGTGCCTGAGCCTAGAAATACACAGAAAGTAAAATCCTAGAAAATATTATAATCAGAGCTTCTCAAATCTTGAATTTCGATCTCATTTGGGGTTGGGTAACTAAGTTAGAGTGTCGAGATTATAGTGTTAAATCTTGGCCTTGGGATTTGAGGGAGGGGGTATAGGCTTGGATACTCTTCATCATGTGATTGTGCCTGTCCTACAGGTACACTCAAAGTGAAATACTGGAAAACAATACAATGTGCTATACTGTAAACCAGAGCTGCTCAATTTTGAATGGTGACCTCATTTTGAGTTGCGTAACAAATTTGGAGTGTCGCAGAATCTATTGCGTACTTAGAAAATTTTCAGGTTAGCGTGCATCATCACAAATTATGAGGCGCTACAATTAAAAATTAATTTATTGTAAACCCTATATATAAGTTAATTAACTGTTTTTAATTATCATAGTCAGGTAATACCATTACATACAAAAAAAAATCAACGGAGTTATCGAAAAGGATAACTTTGGGTTAAAACCCGAAGTCTCAAAATAACATTAATGTACCAAGGACAGTGAAAATGTAAATCCGAGAGTTTGAATTAGTTAAGCAGAAACTTGCACTAGCATATATAACTTAAGACATTAGTAAAAGTAAAAAAAAAATATTTTTTAATGAAACAGACCTCAATATGCTGTTTTTGGCTGTAGCGGGCACCAATAAAAAAAAAACAAAAAAAACAAAAAACACCGTGGGTGAAAAATTAGCAAAAACGCATAACACTAAACAGTTTAAAGAAGCAGTATTGAGGAAGTGGTCCTTCGAAAAAAAAAACGATGACCCTCGAAGGGCAAACAAATGTAGCCCCGTAATGAGGAAACAAACTAAAAACCCATGGCACAAAACAGGTTAAGAAAAAAAGATGATCCTCTAAGGGCAGACAAATGTAACCCTGACATAAAAGATATACAATAAAAAAGAGTATAGGAATATACTTATTCTCCGTGTTCAATAAATAATACTCCACATTTTCTTTTTTCAAATTATACTGGTCAAATTATGTCCAAGTGACTCGCTTGGTATTTTCCCTTTCAAACTATATTTATTTGAGATTATTGAAACTTGAAATCTAATTGAGAGCCTAGATCTTTGGAAATGAACAGAAGGAAGTCGATATGGTCTAGAATGCCAAAGAACCCTGAAAGGAGGCCGAATCAGCGAGGTATCTCGTAGAAATAATTACTTGGTTTTTACAATATCATATTGCAATATTTATGTCTCTTATGCGTTTTAAATATAAAATAATTCAGGAAAAAATGTATCTGTCTCTGATGTGTTTTTAAGTTTTAATCTTCGATGTAAGAAAAGCCAAAGTACCCCTCCATATATTACCCTGGATGGATGAGTTTTACCATTCAATTATCTTCTACACACTTTGGGCAGAAATATAAGCCTGCTTCTGTTTCTAGGAGGGGGAGGGCAGGGTCACTAATTGGGAGGTGGAGGTCATTTAAATGCGTCCAAACAATATTTTATAGTAATATAAATGAGATGCAACCAAAGAGTGATAAATTATTTCGAATTGAAAACGGAAAAAAGTGTTTTACGAGATGCATAGACCCAGCATTTTGTGAGTGTTTTACAAATAAATGGTCAATATGATTTCAAAGTTATAGAAGCTAGCAAAAAAAAAACAAAAAAAAAACAAAAAACAATTGGTGGCATAATTCTACCCTGTGTGAGTTTTACTCGAAAACTTGCAGCACCTGACATGAAATTTTTGAATGTTTTGAAATATTTGAGCGACCGAAAGCCATAAAGTCAGTTTCGTGAAATTTGGTACGAAACAATTAAAGAAAAACCATTGCTTAGACAAGATAATTAATATACATCAATAATATAAACGGATCTAATACAGAACCTTGAGGGACACCAATATCTTTAAAGTTATCCATACTTGACAAATGATCACCAACATCCACTACAGTGGCGCATCCAGGGAGGGGCGCCCCCCTAGCGTAGTCCAAAGTAGTGTAATTTACTTAATTAAATCAAGTTTGCGTTAATTAAACTTGCTCCTAACGCAAGTTTATCGGATCAACTTATTTTGTGCCCCCCGCCCCTCCTTAAAAAAATCCTGGATCCACCCCTGATCCACTACGATTTGACGACCACAAAGATGTTATTTTATTATTCATAGCCACCTCTCCCTCGTATGCCTGTATTTTCTATTTTATTTTAAAAAGAATATCATGGTTTAGAGTGTTGAATGCTTTTTTAATATCAAAGAATAAGGTTGATATATAATAGGTAAAACCAAGAAGCATGTTTGAACTTGCTGTTCATGGTGGGGGCTGTAACTTTCCTGTATAGGGTTTTCGACGATGGCAATTCCAATGGTGCAGTTTTAATTTTTTTTTTTTTAACACTATTTTTTTTAGCCTATCTTGCCTATGAGTTTTTAGCCTATCTTTTGAAATCCCCATAAATCTGTTACACAATAAACTTTTACCATTAAAGATTAATATAAATCATAGTTACCATTCCTAAATCATCTTCGAATGGCAATTTTTCTTACTTGAGAGTTTTTTTTTTCTTCAAAAAGTGTTTTTAAAGTTGGGGTTGCTATGGGTCGTGGTTCATTACTTGGTTGTTTTTATCGCTGCAACCTGATTATTTAAGCTATCATTTAATTATGTTAAAGCTGCAACCACTTATTCTGTTGAATGGCCTGCTTGAAATCCTTATTACTTTTCCAAATGACTTCATGAAACTTTTCACAGAGTTGAAACTAGTCTAATCTTGTTTAGTTCATATTTGAAAACGCAAGGCCAAGGATCGCACTTCATCTCCTTTTAAATCGAAATCACTGATGGTGTACATCGAATTCGTATACCGAATCACTGTTTCGTATAAAGATGTTAAGAAGGTCGAGTAAATTATATGAAGTAGCGAAGACTATAGCGGATGGAAATTTTACGTGTTTTTCTCGGATATTATATTGGAGATAAATAACAATGCCCATATCATTTCAGGGGCAGCTAGCGTCGTTCCTCCTGTCTCGGATGCACCACAAAAAGAATGTCCCAACAATCAAGACGAGTAGAAGTGATGCTAGTAAGCGGTATAAACCTGGGGATCACAAACCCTTTCACCATCTCAACAAAAAAGTCGATTTCTGGCGCTCTCTTAAAGCGGTTATTAATGCCGAAACTCCCGAAGAAAAATTCGAACGAAAAGAAATTTTTATAACCTATGGTGAAGGCAATGCTTATTTGGCTTTAGCAATTCTTAACTTCTTAGAAGCAATTAAACGGCACGTGGAGCTTAATGTTAAAAAGGCAAGACTTGAAAAAGAAAAGGAAGAATTGGAGGCTGAAAAAGGAAGTGAAGAGGGAGGAGAAGGAAGTGAAGAGGGAGATGCAGGAAGTGCAGAAGGAGGTAAAGGAAGTGCAGAAGGAGGAAATGCAAGTGCAGAGGGGGGAGCAGGGAGTGCGGAGGCAGGGACAGGAAGTGTAGAGGAAGGTGCAGAAAGTCCAGAAGGAGGAAATGGAAGTGCAGGTGCGGGAGCAGGGACTGGGGAGGGAGGGGCAGGAAGTATGGAAGGAGGAGTAGAAAGTACAAAGGGAGGAGTGGGAAATGCAGAGGGAGAAACAGGAGGTGTAGAGGCTGGGGCAGGAAGTACAGAAGCTGGTGGAGCAAATGAAGGAGTGCAAGAAAATGATAATGAAATCCAAGAATCAAAAGAAGAAAGTAATGAATTGCGAGGACAACAAGAAGTGAGAAACCAAGTGCAAGGGCCACAAGAACTAAGAGATCAGCTGCAAGGAATGCAAGAGCTCAGAAGTCAGATGAAAGCATCACAAACGCTGAGAAACCCTGGGCAGGAGCTACAGATGGGAAACCAAGTGCAAGGTCTCCAAGAACTAAAAAATCCGCTGCAAGGAATGCAGGAGCTCAGAACTGAAATGGAAGAAACACAAATACTAAGAAACCAAGGCCAGGGACAACAGCTGAAAAATCAAGTTCAAGGACCCCTAGAACTGAGAAACCAAGTGAAAAGGGGACAACAGCAAAGAAACCAAATTCAAGGACCGCACGAACTAAAAAACAGCTTACAGGGACCTAAAGAGCTGAGAAATCAAATGCAATGGCGGCAAAAAATAATAGACCCAGCTCAAAGACCCCAAGAACTAAGATATCAGCTGCAATCACTGCAAGCACTAAGAAGCCAAGTGCAAGTGCCACAAGAGCTAAAAAATCCAGGGCAGGAGCCACACCTGGGAAACCAAGTGCAAGGACCACAAGAACTAAAAAACAGCTTGCAGGTAAAAGAAGAGCTGAGAAATCAAATGCATGGTCCACAACGACTAAGAAACCAAGTACAAGCCCCCCAAGAATTAAGAAATCCGCTACAAGGAATGCAACAGCCCAGAACCCAAATGGAAGTAACACAAAAACTAAGAAACCAAGGCCAAGGACTACAACTGGGAAATCAAGTCCAGGGACCCCTAGAAATAAGAAACCAAGTACAAAGGGAACAACAGCAAAGAAACCAAGTGCAAGGACCACAAGAACTAAAAAACAGCTTGCAGGTACCTAAAACGCTGAGAAATCAAATGCAATGGCGGCAAAAAATAAGAGACCCAGCTCAAAGACCACAAGAACTAAGATATCAACTGCAATCATTGCAAGCACTCAGAAGCCAAGTGCAAGCTCCACAAGAGCTGAGAACTCCAGGACAGGAGCCACACCTGGGAAACCAAGTGCAAGAACCCCTAGAACTAAGAGATCAAGTGCAAAGGGAACACCAGCAAAGAAACCAAGCGCAAGGGCCACTAGAACTGAAAAACAGCTTTCAGGGACGAAAAGAGCTGAGAAATCAATTCCAGGGGCATCCAAAACTAAGAAACCCAGTTCAAGGACCCCAAGAACTAAAAAATCAGCTGCAAGCAATGGAAGAGCTCAGAATCCTAATACAAGCACCAGAACACCTGAGGAACGAAGGGCAGAGACCCCAGCCGAGAAACCAAATGCAAAGAACCCAAGAACGAAGAAACCAAGCACAAAGGGTACAACAGCTAAAAAAACAAGTACCCCAAGAACTAAGAAACCAAGTGCAAGGCCAACAAGGACTAAGAAATCAAGTGCAGGGTCCGCATAGACTAAGAAACAAAGTGCAAGGACCACAAAAACTAAGAGATCAAATTCTAGGAGTACCAGACAGAAATCTAAACACTCAAAAAAGTTCCCCCAGTGACCAGATATTTTACTATCCTTATAACAACATAAATACTATACGTGATTATAATGAGAGAACTTACAACAAAGCTGTATGGTAATAGAAGTTTTTGATAGTGTCATAAAATTCTATAAGACTGATACTGCTTCGCAAAACATCGAATTTACGATCTGTCGACTCGTTTTCGACTAATTCCTTGTGAAAAGTGAAAATCTGCCCTACTACACGACTCCTACCAATAGTGGCACTAGCCTGTGCTTACTCTACGAGTATTTACAGTCTTCAAGGGTTCGAATTTCAAAGCAACATAAAACTGCGGGTGCAAATTTTTCGCAGGGTTACAGGGATGTCAAATCATGGAAGATTTGACTTCAAAGAGTTGAAGTCAAACAGGTAATTATAATATTGTCTATCGTGTAAAAATTTTAAATCCTTAGAAAATCTTCATATCAAAATGAAAAACCAAGAGCAAACTACAGATGTCAAACTGAATTTTCAGCTTTATTGGGGGTGGGGGGTTTACTTTCTTAGTTGTCTTTAATATCGCGTTTATAATGGTAGGTTTTGTCGAATCTTCTTTTGGCCACTGGATCTCACTTCACAATATAAAAAAAAAAAAAAATTAAAAAAAAAAAAAAAATCTCGTGGGGGACAATTTCATTGTGTCTTGTTTTTAGCTAAAGTAAGAAAATCTGTTTCTCCAGCCGGCGAAATTGTACTTAAAATGAACAAATCTTTCTTTTGCAAAAATATAATATTAAAATAACACTGCGTTAAATCAGATATGAGTTATATATTTAAAATCCACTAAATCAATTTTAATATTTAGATGAATGTTGAAAAAAATACTGGGAAATTATCAGGAATGAAATTGCCGCGAGCCATTAGTAAAAAACAAATTATTTTATAATTTGGAGAAGTCCCTAGAAAATCAGGAAAATTTAGGATTTCGGAGAGGGACCCAGGCTCACAGGGCTCCACCTTTCCAACCTTATGCGTACATTTCTGCTGACAAATAATTGATTATTGGCGGTCTCATTTATACTGGTAAGGCTAGAGTGAAAAGGAAGTCAAACTATTTGCCACGGTATGTTTCAAAGTGTGAGGATGGATAGTAATTCCATCCACCCATTGAAATACAACACTTCAATGAGATTTCAAAAGGGTACTATAGGGCTGTTGTGTTTGACTGTATTTTCGTTTACTAAACTATATTTACTTGATACTATAGTTTACTTGCCATACTATACTTACTAAATTTACTGTATTTACTTATATTACTGAATATAATCCCTAATGAATTTACTATACTGTATCTACATATTGTATTTAGTTATATTTATTTTCCGAAGCCAGATATATACTTTTTACTGCCCAAATAGTCAAATCACCACAAACTTTAAAATACCAACAACAGTGAAAATTAAATTTCATTTTTAAAATGAATTAACTGGAAACTTAGGCAACCATATACATCTTAAAAAATTAAGAAAAATCGGGAATTCAGTTTTTAATAAAAAGACCTATATATGTAGTTCTGTATTTTTTCGTAGTTGCGGGTGTTAAGTTGAAAGAAAAAGAAAAGTCGGTGGAAAATCAGCCAAAAACCCATTGCACCGAAAAGTTTAAGAAGGTTCAGCTTTCCTTTGAAAGTGTAGTTGTCTTTTATAATCAACATTTTGCTAATATTAGAATTCTTAAAGACGAAAAGAGTTTTCAAATTTAACTTCTTCGTTTTGCTCATGTATTTCCACGCTTTAACACTGACGAAAATGCAGTACGGCCCGAAAAACTTCTTAATTTCAAAACAACCATAAGGGAAATCCTAAAAAATGTAATTTTCATATATGAATAAACCTAAGATAACTGAGGGGATAAAAATGCTTTTATTTTCATGTCCTTGGTACTTCAACCTTTATGGTGACATTTTGCAATTTAACAGCAATCCCAAGTCCCGTAGAAAAAAAAGGTCATTTATCGGAGGAAGCAATGTCGTCAAATCCTGTGAGACTGAATTATCTGAAAAACATACAAGAAACTTGGAAAAATTGGAAACAGTTTGACAGGTAAAGGAAACAGTTTTGACAGGAAACAGATTTTCGGTAAAGGGCGGACAGATTGTAATAAATAGCCTGAAACTGGAGGGGTCAATTCACGAAAATATAAGTGGGGCATTTATCGCAATCCTGGGGCGGGCATTTTTTTTTTTTTTTAGTTATTTTAATGAAATTACCAAAAAGGCATATTTTAATGAAAATACCAAAAAAGGTATGTCTATCCCTCACGGAGGGGGGGGGGTACAAAAACCTAGGGTACGCTTGCATTCCTATCATCCCTGGGTGATACAAATATAAATACATCATATAAATACAAATACACCATATAAGTAATACACCATATCAATAAACCATATCACCATATAAATACATATAAATACACCATATGGTGCAGCTATTATAAAAAATATACAGCCAAATACTGCTGCGCTAAAATTCTTAATTTTATAGATAATTCATGATCACTAACATCCTTAGTTGGCAGCAACTTTTTCACTATTTTGCCCTCAAAGCTAATCAAGGAAGTACCCAATGCTCCTGGGACTGGGAGCAAGAATGCTCCCAGTGCCTCGGTCATGGGCCATCTCCTTATTTTTCTGTCTTGATTGCAGGTTTAACATGAAATAGCCTCTCGAAAACTGTTTAATTCTGGCTTAAGGAAATGCTACTGGAAGTCTCTCTTACTTTGTATATCCTCTATGTTTTTCTATCACTGTTTTCCTCCATGTTCTCATGTAAGCTTTCCCCCATGAAATATCAAATAAATTTATTTTCATTTATTTTTCAAATTTGAAAGAAATTTTGATTTCAAAATTCGTTTTTAATTTCGCTTCTCTTTTAATCTCCCTCTGTTTTAGTGCAAAAATACATCTATTCATTGTTATCAATTTTATATAATAGTTTCAATTATGTAGGATAGCTTATTGATATATAATATGTAGAATAGTTTTTATTATAAAAATAACAACCCATTGCACATCCCTTTTAATGTTAAAAATATCTTGCAAAAGAAATTTTTACTGTGACACGATTGGCACCCTCACGCCATAATACTAGGATGTCCTATATTGTGCTCATGAATGTTACGACAAGCAAGAAAATAAGATGAAATGAATATGAATCACCATTTTTCTTAAAATCTATAAAATAAATAGAATAGAGCTATTTAGATCGAAAAAAACTAGATATATTATACGCTATTAGACATAATAACGCTATTTTTAGCCATCTATTCGTGTCTTTGTGGACAGTATACACCTTATCAAGCCTTTAAATAAAATATTTTTCTTTTTTTTCATATAATTTTTTAGTAATTTTCAAACACAATAAAATATAATGATATATTAAATCTAAGTTTATATCGCTATATGTAAAATAATTCTAATTTTTTATAAATATTTTTTTTTCAAAATAAAGTAAAGAATGAAGATGAAACTTAAAACGAACAGAGACTGTCTTTTATACTAAGGGGTCGGCGTAAACCCTGCCTTTTAAGCAAACACATCTTTCCTAGAAGCATTTTAGAATGCCAAAAATTAGTCAGGTATGGAAAGCCGTATCCAGGGGGGTATGGGGTTTGGACCGACTCGTCAAAACGAAACAAAATGTATATAAACAAATTTTAGATTCGTTTTTTGATTTTTTAACCG
>JAQQPU010001320.1:2986-31469 GCA_029168905.1 Artemia sp. Kazakhstan ARC1039 | reverse complement strand
AAAAAAAGTCACATTTTGCAACCTAACCTAGTCTCTGATGATGTTTTACCCGGAAAGCGTTTGGCTTTTAAAGATGCTCTGTATAAATTGAAAAATTGAATTCCCATTCAGTACTGTATTTTTTCATTCAGTTACCCTCTCACCGTTACATGGAGAGGGTCTTCAAATTTTAGTTGGTTTTCGTTTCAAGGTTTGAATTTCTTTTTATAGTATCCATGGAGTTTTATTGGTAGTTTTGATGTTATTATCTTGCACTGAGGACGGTCAAGCGGAGGTCTTGACCGAAATATTTGCATTTTAGTTCATATGTTTCACTGGCTTGTATAATCCTCGTTTTTCTCTTTTTTTATTATTGTTTCGTTTTGTTCTATTTCTAATGATAGAGTTGTCGTAAAAACTTCAAAAGGGGCTCATTCAATTGGAAATTGAGAGGGATAGTGCCCTTTTTAATAGTTGAAAGGGATTGGACGGTAACTAACCCCTCTCTCACGCCCACCATTCCCCCAAACACATCCAATCAAAATTTTCAGATAGCCATTTTGTTCAACGTAGTAGAAAGTTCTGGAAATTAGGTCTGTGAGGATGAACCCCCCCCCCCAGCCGTCAGGCGGAGGGTTGTAAGTTATCCCCTGGGGCTATATAAGGTTTTTATTGAAAGCGTTGTCGTAGAAACTTCAAAAGGGCTCATTTCATTGGAAATTGAAAGGGCTAGTGCCTTTTTTAATAGTTGAAAGTGATTGAAGAAAGACTAACGTCCATCTCACGCCCACCATTTTCCCAGACACATCCAATCAAAATTTTGAGATAGCCATTTTGTGTAACGTAGTTGAAAGTTCTGGAAATTAGGTCTTAGAGGATAACAACCACCCTCACAGCCCTTAGGGTTGTAATTTATGCCCTGGGGCCATATAAGATGTTTATAGGAAGTGTTATCGTAGAAACTCGAATAAGGCTCATTCGATTGGAATTCGAGGCCTAGTGCCCTTTTTAATAGTCGAAAGTAATTGGAAGGCTTGACATTTTTATAGTAAAGATCGATGTGGATATGATGTATTATTTTTTTGTTGTTGTTGTTGTTTAGACCAGGGTACTTTGTATCAAAGGAGTTGTCGAATGAACTTCGAAAAGGGCTCATTGGATTGAAAA
Organism: Artemia sp. Kazakhstan ARC1039; assembly: GCA_029168905.1. Lineage (NCBI taxonomy): Eukaryota > Metazoa > Arthropoda > Branchiopoda > Anostraca > Artemiidae > Artemia > Artemia sp. Kazakhstan ARC1039. The sequence continues at coordinate 30,323 of JAQQPU010001320.1, read as the reverse complement.
TAGAAAGGGCTGATGCCCTTTTTAATAGTCGAAAGTGATTGGAAGGAAACTAATCCCCCTCCCAAGCCCACCCTCCCATTTGACTTTATGTTTAAAAACTAAATGTTGCCATAAGATTAAATCAAAATGCACTGTGTTAATCCTAATTCCTAAGATTTTTTTGCGAATGGTATCAAGTTTTCCATTTCAGGTCAACTAGAGGAGGTATGAAACTAAATTAAACACTACTATTTGTGTCCAGATTTTTAAGAAGGTGTATGTTGTTAAAAATTGCTGAAAATTTTTCTCCAGCATACAAATAGCAGGCCAAACTATAAATTCTTGAAAACAAACGAAAAGATTTAAAGTATTATTTTCTTTTTCTCTGAAAAGACTATGTCAATGTAAAACGAACAGAAATTAATTAAAAAAACTTTTTCCACAAAATAAGTTTTTCAAAGAAAAGTAAAGAACTCCATTAAACAAAAAATGAGCAAAAATAAAATCAAATAATCTACCAAGCGTGAAACTACCACAAATCGGCATCGATAAATAAATGAAACCCAAAACGAGCAGAAATTACAATAAATAACCGAGTCAAACTCTAAACGAGCAGAAATTAACGCAAGTTGGGCTCAAAACCCCTATGCCTTCCCAAGGCCAGAACATAATTTGCACTTCACTGAAAAAAATACAAATGAATGTGCATTGTCAGTTTAATATACATTTACTGATATTTAGTAATCAAAATCTTAATATTATTTGGTTTATTAAAGTTATAAAAGTAAAAACATTTATATTTGTATATTGTTATATTGTTGGTTTCTATTTGAAAATTGCTCTGAAACAGGAGTGGGGAGACACCTAAAAGAGGTTAATTTTGATTGGGCGGATAAAATGTAGGCAAGGATATATCCCTGATTTTTTGGGGGGGGGGGGAATTCCAAAAGGGATATTTTTTTTTTTTGGGGGGGGTACAATTTTTTTTGGAACTTGGGCATTATATGGGCAGTTACAAGGAAACCAGTCACGAAAAACCCGTTTTTGACGGGTTAATTCAATACACCGCTATAAAGTAATGGAATGCATAGCGTGGTTTTCATTGCGTACACGATATTTAAACTGTTGTTTTGGGGGGTTTAGGAGGGGGGAGGTACCTAGGTTAGGTTAGGTTACGTACTTAATATATGCAATCATTTACTCCCCCCCCCTAATGTGCAAATATATAGCCCAAATTTGTTTATAAACTATTATATATTCATCCTATTTTATTTTATTTTATTTCATTAGCATTAACCAAACTTGACTTTATAGAAATGCCCATGTAATGCCCAAATACGAACTCGAACTCGTATAAAATATAAAATATGAACTCGGTTGTATTTTGATTTGAGAGAGTAAACATTCCAAAATATTGCTAACAGTCTCACGACAGCAATCTGGGAAGAGGGGGTGTCAGTGGGCCTGTTTTTTTTTCTTAATACGAGTGTCTGAAACCACAGAAAGCAAATTATTAGGGCCAACAGCTTTAAGTTTTCACCAGGTCGTTCAGACGAATACAGAGGGGAATTATCCTGGACCTCCGTTCGCTTGGGAGATTATATTTTGAGTATTCGATTAATATAAATGGTTAGAGGGTGATCGCTTCCAGTTTATTGCAGAATTATTTTTAGTGTGAAATAAAAGACTACATTCCTACACTTACCTGCAGAGAGCAGAAGGGTGGAGGACATCCCCCAGAAGCAAAATGTGTGACTCCCCCACCATTTTAAAAATTGGAAATAAGCCCTGAAGATTGATCGTGGGGTTTCAAAGTCCCTATCTTCCAGCCCCTCTCCCTTTCGCCGAAATAAAGTTTAAGAGCTCACTTCCTAGAAGTGATTATCATAAGCAGCAGAATTAGAACTTCCACCTAAATTGAGAAGGGCTAAGGGTGTAGAAACCCCCCTTTTATTTAGGATAGTCTTGAATATGACATTAAAAATGAAGACTTTTCTGCGTTTTTTTTCAAATCATAGGCAGCGCTAGCACGCTGCCTAAGTAAAGAACGATGTGGGCACAATGTTTTTTTTTCTTCTCAATACCCGGGCACTTCGTATCGAAGCAGTTGTCGTAGAAACTTCAAAAAGGGCTCATTGGATTGGAAATTGGAGTGGCTAGTGCCCCCGTTAATAGTCGAAAGTGATTGGAGGGCAACTAGCCCCCCCTCCCACGCCCATCATTCCCCCAAACAAATCCAATCAAAATTTTGAGATAGCCATTTTGTTCAGCGTAGTTGATTTCCAGATAGAAAATATATTTTTGAGGAGGACACTCCCCCACAACCCTCGGGGCAAGGGGTTTAAGTTTTGCCCTGAGGGCATATAAGAACGATGTTGGCACAATTTACTATTTATTATTTTTTCCTTTAGAGCAGGGCACTTGATATGGAAGGAGTCGTTGTAGAAACTTCTAAAGGGGCTCATTCGATTGGAAATTGAGAGTTCTAGTGCTCTTTTTTATAGTCGAAAGTGATTGGAGGGCAACTAGCCCGCCCGCCACGCCCATCATTCCCCCAAACACATACAATCAAAATTTTGAGATAGCCATTTTGTTCAGCGTAGTTGATTTCCAGATAGAAAATATGTTTTCGAGGAGGCCACTCCCCCACAACCCTCAGGGCAAGGGTTTTAAGTTATGCCCTGCCGGCATATAAGGTTTTTTATAGAAGGCGTTGTCGTAAAAAGTTCAAAACAGGCTCATTCAATTGGAAATTCAAAGGGCTAGTGCCCTTTTTAATAGTCGAAAGTGGTTGGAGCGCAACTAGCCCCCCCACGCCCATCATTTCCCCAAACACATCCAATCAAAATTTTGAGATAGCCATTTTGTTCAGCGTAGTTGATTTCCAAATAGAAAATATTTTTTTGAGGAATACACTCCCCCACAGCCCTCAGGGCAAGAGTTTTCAGTTATACCCTGCGGGCATATAAGGTTTTTATTGAAATCTTTGTCGTAGAAACTTGAAAAAGGGCTCATTCGATTTGAAATTCAAAGGTCTAGTACCCTTTTTAATACTCGAAAGTGATTTGAGGGCAACTAACCCCCCTCTCAGGCCCACTTTTTCCCCAAATATATCCACTCAGAATTTTTAGATAGCCATTTTATTCAATGTAGCTGAAAGTTTTGGAAATTAGGTCTCTAAGGATGACAACCCCTTCCCCGACAGCCCTCAGGGCATCGGTTGTAAGCTGTGCCCTTGGGGCATATAAAGTTTTTATTGAAAGCGTTGTCGTAGAAACTTCAAAAGGGCTCATTCAATTGGAAATTAAAAGGGCTAGTGCCTTTTTTAATAGTTGAAAGTGATTGGATTGCGACTAACGCTCCTCTCGCGCCACTATTTTCCAAAACACATTGAATTAAAATTTTGAGATATTTATTTTGTTCAACGTAGTTGAACGTTCTGGAAATTAGGTCTTTTAGGATGATAACCCCTTCAGAGCCCTCAGTGCAACGGTTGTAAATTATGCCCTGGGGGCATATAAGGTTTATATTGAAAGTTGTATAAATCATAGGCAGCGCGATCGCGCTGCCTAAGTAAAGAACGGGGACATTCGAGAACGAGACAAGAAACGGGGACTAAGTAAAGAGGAGGACACTCCCCCACAACCCTCAGGGCAAGGGTTTTAAGTTATGCCCTGGGGGCATATAAGAACGATGTTGGCACAATGTAATATTTATTAATTTTTTCCTTTAGAGCAGGGCACTTCGTATCGAAAAAGTTGTCGTAGAAACTTCGAAAAGCGCTCATTCAATTGGAAATTGGAGTGGCTTTTGCCCTTTTTAATAGTTGAAAGTGATTGCAAGGCGACTAACACCCCTTCCACGCCCACCATTTCCCGAAACACATCCAATCAAAATTTTGAGATAGCCATTTTGTTCAGCGTAGCTGATTTCCAGATAGAAATCATGTTTTCGAGAACAGTCTCCCTCAGCCCTTTGGGCAAGGGTTGTAAGTTATGCCCTGGGGACATATAAGGTTTTTTTATAGAAGGCGTTGTCGTAGAAACTTTAAGAAAGGCTCATTCGATTGGAAATTCAAAGGGCTAGTGCCTTTTTTAATGGTCGAAAGTGATTAGAGGTAAACCAACCCGCCTCTCACGTCCATCTTTTCCCCAAACACATCTATTGAAAACTTTGAGATAACCATTTTATTCAACGTAGTTTTAAGTTCTGGAAATTAGGTCTTTGAGGATGACAACCCCCCCCCCCCCCTACAGCCCTCAGGACAAAGGTTGTAAATTATGCCCAGTGGGCATATAAGATTTTTATATAACGTGTTGTCGTAGAAACTTCAAAAAGGGCTCATTCGATTGGAAATTGAAATGGCTACCACCCTTTTTAATAGTCAAAAGTGATTGGAAAGCAACTAACACCCCTTCCACGATCACCATTTCCCCAAACACATCCAATAAAGATTTTGAGATAGCCATTTTGTTCCACGCAGTTCAAAGTTCAGGAAATTATACCTTTGAGCAGGACACTCCCCCCACAGTCTTCAGGGTAAGGGCTATAAGTTATGCCCTGGGGGCATATAAGGTTTTTATTGAAATATTTGTCGTAGAAACTTGAAAAAGGACTCATTCGATTAGAAATTCAAAGGGCTAGTGCCCTTTTTAATAGTCGAAAGTGATTTGAAGGCAACTAACCCCCCTCTCACGCCAATCTTTTCTCCAAACACATCCAATCAATATTTTAGATAGCCATTTTATTCAACGTAGTTGAAAGTTTTGGAAATTAGGTCTTTAAGGATGACAACCCTCCCTCCCCCCACAGCCCTCAGGGCAAGGGTAGTAAGGTTTTTGTTGAAAGCGTAGAAACTTCAAAAGGGCTCATTCAATTGGAAATTGAAAGGGCTTGTGCCTTTTTTAACAGTTGAAAGTGATTGGAGAGCGACTAACGCCCCTCTCACGCCAACCATTTTCCCAAACACATCCAATCAAAATTTTGAGATATACATTTTGTTCAACGTAGTTGAAAGTTCTTGAAGTTAGGTCTTTTAGGATGATAACCCCCTCAGAACCCTCAGTGCAAGGGTTGTAAGTTATGCCCTGGGGGCATATAAAGTTTATATAGAAAGTTGCTATAGAAATTTCAAACAGGGCTCATTTGATCGGAAATTGAAATTGCCCTTTTTAATAGTCGAAAGTGATCGGAGAGTAATTAACCCCCCTCGTACGCCTCGTACCCCCTCGTTTTGCGCCCCCTCGCGCGCAAAACCCCTATGCCTTCTCAAGGCCAGAACAAAATTTGCACTTTACTGAAAAAATACAAATGAATGTGCATTGTCAGTTTAATATACATATACTAATATTTAGTAATCAAAATGTTAATATTAATATATTTATTAAAGTTATAAAAGTAAAAACATTTATATTTTTTCAGTAAAGTGCAAATTTTGTTCTGGCCTTGGGAAGGCATAGGGGTTTTGCACCCAACTTATGTTAATTTCTGCTCATTTTGAGTTGGACTCGGTTAATTATTGTAATTTCTGTTCGTTTTGGGTTTCATTTATTTATCGATGCTGATTTGTGGTTGTTTTACGCTTGGTAGATTATTTGATTTTATTTTTGCTCATTTTTCGTTTAATGAAGTTCTTTGCTTTTCTTTGAAAAACTTACTTTGTGGAAAATTTTTTTAATCAATAAAAATAAAAAGGAACAATTTAACATATGGGGTCGACTGCAACCCACTAAAATAATTTACGCTAAATTTTCAGCATATAATGGATATTGATCATGTAAATAATGAAGAAGATGCTGCACTAGATTTTATAGTCCAAACAGGCGGTGCTCATCTCCGTTTCATGACCCTTCAGCCAGGAAGTACAAAGGGGGAGGGATGTACTTAGTATGGTTCGTTTTATCTAAGTTCTATATTAGTAAAAAGCTTGAAATATAATAAAGGCTTGACTCTTTATTATCGGAAGAAATTTCAAAGCCCCGCCCAAATAGTAAAATATCTGTTTCTGTTGAAGATGTAACGGTAGCAAATAAAGCTCTAAAAAGTAAGCATTCTTTTGATCATGGTGGTATATATTCAAACCATATAAAATGGGCATCCCCCAAAGCAATCCCTCTCCTCGCAAATTTTTTTACTACTATTCTTTCTTCTGGAGTTCTTCCAACTAGCTTTTCTCGTTCTACCACTTCACCTCTTTAAAAAAAGGAGGGAATACGAATCGATGTTCTGATTACAGGCCGATTACTGTTTCGTGCCAGATTAGCAAAGTTTTTGAGTTAGCTTTATTAAAGTATCTGGAGTCTTCTAACCAAGGCCTGAATCAAATTGGGTTCCGCAAGGGTCTAAGCATGGATGTTGCTCATACCCTCCTTTCAAGAATAATATCCTTTTGTAAGCAATGGGATAGAGTTTATACACTTGCGTTAGATTTTGCCGTGACGTATGATTCAATTATCCATTCTTGGGCTATGACTGCGCTTCTGAAGAATAATGTCCCACTACCAGTAGTTTTGGTTTTAAAAAAGTGGTATGGCTCCTCTCGTATTCGCATTAAGCGGAAGAATCAGTTTAGTGATTATAATGTTAAGTTGTGTAGGGGGCTGAGGCAAGGAAGCATTATTTCTCCTTCGATTTTCAATATTACTGTTTCGGGGCTATTTGATCAAATTCAGTTGACTTTTATTTATGGTAAAGGTTATGTTCTGTCGTGGATTGCTTACGCAGATGATTTACTCCTTTTGAGTCAATCCCTTCAGTCACTTCAACAAAATGTAGAATTTTTAGCAAAGGTTTTTAGTGAGCATGGACTTCGTTTTCGCCCTGAAAAGTGTCAGTTTTTAATTCTTGGTCCTAAGGCTAATGATCTCGTTAATTCAGAAATTTCTGTTCGTATTTATGATAGTATTTTAAAACCTTTGGAATCTTTTTTTATATCTTGGTGTGCCTTATGGACCAACTTTAGCTCTATGCCGTGCTTCTATTTCTAAAGCAGTTGAAAGTAGAATAGCGTTTAGTTTCGGGGTAGTAATTTGTCTTCACGATATTTTTACTCGGAAATCACTGGCTCGGGTATACAATACGGTCGCTTTGCCTCAGATTTTAGTTTTTTCATCACTTCTCCCGTTCTTTAGAGTTTGTAATATTGCGCATGTAAAAACCACATTTTTAAATTTTGCTAAGTTCCTTTGCCACTTTTCTAAATCTGAATCAAATACTTTTTTAATGAATACATATAAAATAAAAAACCCTGTTTATGTTTTGGAGAAAAAGCAAAAGAAATTTTTATCCAAATTACCTCTTTTTTCTCATGATTTATATAAAGCTGCAAACTAAGCTTAATTATTTTTTTTCTTTTTATTTTTATTTATTTTTTTTATTAATTATTGAATGAAGTGTTAATTTGTGAAGTGTTAATTTTAAGTGCTAATTTGTTATTTATTGAATGAAGTGTTAATTTGTGTGGTAAGTTTGATTGAAAGTCTTTGCGTACTTGTTGTTATATAGTTTAAACGAATTTTATGGCATGTTGATTAGCGGTTATTTTTTTTTTTTTTAATTTTTATTCTTCGTATTCGGAGGAAATAAAAAGTTTGAATTGAATTGAATTGAATACTATGCATTAATGAAAATGTGAGAAACTCCTTTAGCTCGGGAGTGCTACAATGATGCTGCATGCATTGCACTTTCATTTGGTAACCAATTTCAAAACGATATATTTCACAGTAGCATGAAATGTACATTTGTCGGTATGAAAGCGTATTCTATTCAGCGGTATAAAAAACGATGCCGAAGTTACGTTCAATCATTTTATTATTCACATAAACAATATTTGACATAGACCCATGGGGAGACAAGCTCGAAAAACTAGGCCTAAACAAGTTATAATATAAGTTATTTCGTTTTTTAGCTGTCTTTTCGCATATTTTCAACATACTTTGCACCTACGCACAACTAAAGATTTTGTACATATTTTGCGCTTTTATTATTATTATTATTTTATTTTTTTTAGCAAGAACTACAATTACAGCATATTTCGTTGTGGTATGATATCTATGTTATCGTGAATGTTCGAAAACTGGTTAGTGTCGACCACAGTTCATATAATTATCCAGTAAGCTTATCGCAGATCATTTCTGGTCTTCGTTCTCGGTGCGAACAAAAAGCTCCTCCCACTTCTTCGTGCAGTTATTAATAGCGAGTTTCCACTTGTTTCCGATTGTTTCGCGTAAAGTGCATTATTCGTAATAGCGGGTTTCCACTTGTTTCCGATTGTTTCGCGTCTGACTTGTCTACCCGTGAAAAGATCTGACGCCGCTTATGTTTCTACGTTCTCTGGAGCACTCGCACCCCAGTCCGGGTTTTTATAATGGGTGAGATAGGGAATGATCATACTGGATAATTATATGAACTGTGGTGTCGAGATTCACCGGTGAATGCCTGAAATTCCTTTTTCTCTGCTTGGATTCAATTGGCTTTGCGGTTCAGCCTTTTCAGTTTCGTACAAGCTATGGTGGTAAAAGTTAAAGTCAGGTTAGATTATGTTAGTTTAGGTTAAACTTGGTTATAAACATCAGGAATGGGTTAAAAACCTAACCTACGCTAACCTAGCCTGTCATCATCAAACTTTGCATTAAATTAAATAAGTTGACTGGCAACGCTGATTAAATCCAAGGAGAAAAAAAGGTATTTCGGACGTTCGCAGTAACATATATAAGAAATGCACATATTGCGGTAGGATGGCATACTGTATTCAGCGGTATGAAACATAGTTCTGCAGTTCATTTGGGTTGGTTAATAATATTTCAATTTATTTTATCCAAATAATAGTAAAATTTAAATTTATCCAAAACAATATTTCATGTAATTTTGGTTGGTTATCTATATTGCTCTCATTGTTGTTGCATATTTTGCACATTCGCATAAATAAATATTCTGCGTATACTGCACGTTTTTTAATTAGGAACATAACCACAGTATATTTCATTATGATATGAAATGAATATATGCAATCAACCTGTTTCGGTATGAAAGCTTAATTTATTCAGCGGAATGAAATATAATCCTGCAGTTATATTTCATATTATTTGGTTGGCTAATTATACTGTTCATATCTTTTCACTTACTTTATACATTCATATAGATGAAGATTTTGTATATAATGCAATTTTTCTTAATAAGAAGTTTAATCACTGCATGAAACAAATATATTAAATGAATATATCTTGGAATGAAAGTTTTTCCTATATTACGGTATGAAATATAGTGCTGCAGTTATATGTATATATGTTGTAATATATACGTCATAATATCAAACTGTCAGTATATATGTTAGTTAATCTTATGTTTCATGTCTTTTCACATACTTTACGCTTTCGTATAAATAAATATTTGCACCTATTGCACTTTTTTTAGTAAGAGGTACAACCGCATTATATTTCATTGTGGTATGAAATGAACATATTGTGTGATTATGTTCTATTTATTGGTGTGAAACGGTGCTGCGGTTACATATAGTGCCATTTCGACTGGTTAACTAAATTATTTAAATTTTTTCAGGGTTTCTCCTTGCATTCTAGGAAAAAGAAAGACAGGACCGTTGATTTGAATGAATTAGTCCCTGAAGAACTGATCGAAGATGATATTGCTTTTGAAGAATTTGAACAAGATATAGAAGTAAAAGAAATTGCAATTGGGTACCTAGAGGGGGCTGCGTATATTTGTTTAACAGTTTTTAACTTTGTAACTGCAGTTGCAACACAGTTTGAGTTCTATCGCAAAAAACTAGAAGAGGAAGAAGAAGCCGAACATGGAGAAGAAGGAGAAGAACATCATCCAGAAGAGGGGCATCATGAATCTGGTCATTCTCACAACGAAGCTGGAGAAGATCACGAAGGATCAGAACATCATGGCAACGAGTTGGTTCATTCCGAAGGAAAAAATAATAAAATTGAAACGAGTGAAATTAACAAAGATAACTCGGAATCAAATGAGATCAATGAATTGGATATTTCAACTGATGAGCCGAAAGAAGAAGACGAAGAGCTCGTTGATGTAACGCCAGAAATTGTGCATGATAAGGTTGAAGATAATGAAATAGACACAGATTATACCGTTGGCAAATCTCTCTCGAAACGAGGGAGACGTACACTGCGAAATTTTGTTAAAAATTGGGTAGCTTCGAAAATATTTAAGTATATTTAAATATTCTAAAGAGGCGTAAATTTGTTATTTAAAGTGACTAGTCAATAGTGCCACTACATCGAAAATTATATTTGAAAGCAAAAAAAGAAGCGAAGGGTGTAAAAAAAAAATCAAGGAAGTGATAATGTTTATTTATTTTATTTATACCAATAAATTATTCCAACTATTGTAAATGCTTAATCGTTTGTGTTCACCTAAGGCTTTGTTCAAACGTATGTTTTTCAATAGTAAAAATGATCGCCTTTCTTGCAAAAATCGGTTTATGTATATTTTCTGAACTTCTTTTTTCTTCTTAAAATTCAGAAGTGAAAAACCCATTTTTACAGCCTAAAATACGGCCATGAACAGGGGCGTCGTTTGGGGGAGGGGCAAGGGGGCAGTTGCCCCCAAAAAATGTGGAGAAAAAAATTATTATATATCCCATGCCCGTTGACTATCCGGATATGGAACCCTCTTGCCCCTCCCCCCCAATAAAAATGCTGGAAATCTGCCCCTAGCCATGAAGAACGATGGTTTTTACAGAGAAAATCCATATGAACGAATTATAAAACTCAAGGGTCTATTAGACCCTGTAAATTCCATAACAAGCATCGAAGGCAGTGATTCCTCGACCTAACTGCTTGAGATCTTGGAAAAACTATGTATTAAATATGACGCTCAAAATGTAAATTAGGTATATATATAGGTTTATATAAATCAATATATATATATATATATATATATATTATTTTATTACGTCGCTACTATTTAATATCTTGGATTTTTATCAAACCTTGGGATTTTTTGCAAGTGAGTTTTGGGATAATGCTAAACTGTCAGCGGCAACCCTCAAGTACTTTTCTAAATATCAAAAATCATATGGAAAATAAAACAGCGTCTTTTCAAAAATTTTGCAATTAATACATAGTTTATTATTGTACTATGTTAGCCACACAAGTTGTTGGTAAGCCTACCATCTGCATTCCCCACTACCCCTTAAGCTACGTCTTGTTTTCTTGATAATCTTAAGTGTTTTTAAGCAAACTGGTTTTTGTAAAGGAAAGTCAGTAAAAATTAGGAAGTAGCTACTGCCTTCCGGAAAGACAAATTTAAAAGTTTAGATTTGGAGGGATCCGTAAAATCGAAAATATTTTAGGTTGAGTTTCAATATCAAGCTTTTATTCAGACTGGACTTGGGTACGGTACGAGGGTAATTTAAATTTGAATAATTTGAATTTAACATTTCCGTAAAACCAAAGTCAGCTCTTCGGTACACGGAAACCCTTTAGATCTAAAGCTGGTTAACTTGCTAATTTCGGTGCTGAGAAAAATCAGGGAAGTATTAGATTGAACGATAGTAGGATGATTACCTGCCAAAATTGTTACTGAAGAACATAGAATTCAAAAGTGTATATGAAGGAAAACGAGGGGCATTTTGTTGATGTTCTGCCGCCCTTCCACAAAACCAAAAATGTTAGGTAATGAGAATAGGTAGTAGGATTCTTCCACAATTTGCAATATTTTTTCTTTTAATTAACCAGTAGCTTTTCTGAATTTTTTTTTTCCAACTGTAAGAAGGGGAGAGGATGTGTCGACCAAATTTTCACTCTCAGATTAATAACTGAGAAGTGCCCCCTTAGTCCTCAATTTTATAGATTATGAGCAAGGATTTGATTCAGCCGATGGAAGAGTTTTGATGAAGGTTCTATCCTTGTATGGTATACCAGATAAATACATTGACGTGCTATTTACGAGAAAAACATTGCTGCGGTTAAGGTAGGAAATGAGGTTAGCTGCTGGTTTTGTATTGAATCAGGAGTTAAGCAAGGTTGCGTTCTAACCAAATTTATACGGATCATTTTGATGGACTTTGTACTAAAGAACACGGCAAAGGCTACGACAGAGCATGGAATCATACGAGACGGTAAAAATCTCCTAGATTTAGGTTACGCTGATGACTTAAGTGTCGCAGATAAAATGTTAGCGAAATGAATGAGCGTTCAGAGGTTTTGAGGGCTCAGAGTGCAAGAATAGGCTTGAAAATTAGTGTTCAGAAGACAAGTCGCTGAGACTATGAATGAATTAAGGTGAAGAAGTGATGCTGGGTAACAAGAAAATCGATCAAGCGAATAGTTTCACTTACCTGGGCAGTACAATTAGTAAACATGGTGGGTGCAGTGAAGATGCTAAACGTAGAATAGCCAAGGCCCAGGGTGTTTTTTTCACAGTTGAAAAAGTTTGGAATAGGGAGATTAGGGAACACCCATTTTAGCGCTTTACATGTATTCATTTTTACCGCCGTTTATTTGTTCTTTCAAATGCGTTTAGCAGAGTTAAGAAGAATAAAAAGCTAGAAAAATACTAGAAGGGCATTTTTATAATGCCCTTTATAATGCCCTCGTTTTTTATAAAAAAAATACAAAGGGCCAAAAGATTCTAAAGTGGCTATGTACAACATAGCACTTACCTAATGTATTATCTAAACTCTAATGGGTGTTGTGATTCAAATGCAATATGTTGTAAACTATTGATCTCAAACGAGGTCCCAAAGAAAATCTAAAAATATGGAGGGTATAGTTTGGGATTTTTTATAATTAAGTAAATCCAATATTTTAAGTCACAAGCATATCTTTCAGGCTTTTGTAGACACTGCGTTCAAAAATATTTCCCGTATTTGTTTCCAATTAATAGTAGAGTGGTATTCAAGCCTAAAACGAGCAGCCTCAATTAGAATACGTCAAACTTAGGGGGAATGAATTTGGAATAAGAATAGGGAGGCAAGTCCACGAACCAAGATTATAATATTGGAAGCCAGAGTGATGGACAGTGGTCAGGTATGGTTCTTCCGAAGACGGAGGAGAACTTGTTACGGTTTTCCAGAGGAATTTCGTATGCAAATTGTTTTGAGTACCCGTTTGACCTGGCCGTATTTCAAATAGTAAGATGTGGGAAAACTGTGGTTCTATCCCGCTTTCTAGGGCTATAATAAAAGAAATTTTGAGTTATAGTACAGGTAAACTCGAATTTAACCCCAAACAAATTGTCCCAAACAATGATTTTTACACCATGTTGTAGAGAAAAAAAAGATGATCAACATATGCAAAGTTGCACATTCTAGGTCGACGTGAAACTAGTTTTTTTTTGCTTTTAGTGTCAATTTTTTCAGTTTTCTTCTAAAACAAAATGAACTGTTGGTAAATGTTCGTTTTTCTGTATATGAAGTACCGTCCCGATGTAAAATGAAGAGCTGAGCCCGAAAATGAAAGCAAATTTGGTGTACAGTGTACCAGAAAAGTTTCATAATCATCAATATGTGATTTGACCCTTCTCATGGTTGTGACCTCTTTTTCGCCATACTATCAGAAGGCAACTATTCGGACATAAAATGATGAGTTGAGCCCAAAAATCAAATTAACCTAATGTAATGTCTACTAGAAAACCCGTTTCATATTCATCAATATACACTTTTTATATTCATTTGACATGTTTCTTTTAGCACTTATTGTCCACCAATTCGTCGATTGTTGGTAAAAACAAGTTGCGACAAAAATGATTTTTACATCATGTTGTAGGGGAAAAAAAGCTGAACAACTCATCCAAAGTTGCACACTCTAGGTCAACGCAAAACTAGTTTTTTTTGCGTATCGTGTCAGTTATTTCACTTTCCTAACATGAACAAATTAAGTTCCGGTAATTGTTCGTTTTACTACTACTACTAAAAACACACCGCAGCACCAAGCCGCCTGAGGCCAGCACAGCTACGCATACTCCTCCTCCATCCCATCTATTTAAAGCCTCCCTTTTTACACCCTCCCACGAAGTTCCCATTTCCTTTATATCTTTCTTTATGACGTCCTCCCAGCCCAGACGAGGACGACCTGCTTTCCGTTTAGCCCTAGACGGTTGGCCAAAAAGAACAATCTTCGGCAATCTGTCATCCCTCATCCACACAACGTGCCCTAGCCACCTCAACCTTTCCTCACCCTCAACCGCAATTTCTCTGGAAAACATCTAGCAAATCTTCATCCGCTTTTCGAAGCGCCCATGCTTCAGAGCCATATTTGACTACTGTCATCGCTGTAGCTTCTAATATTCTAATCTTGGTTTGCAGACTTATCTTCCTATTCTTCCGAACTTTTTCTAACTGTGAAAAAACACCCTGAGCCTTGGCTATTCTACTTTTAACATCTTCACTGCTCCCATCATCTTTACTAATAATATTACCAAGGTAAGTGAAGCTGCCCACTTGATCAATCTTTTCATTACCCAACGTCACCTTTTCATCTTCACTTATTCCTAGCCTTAGTGACTTAGTTTTCTTAACATTAATTTTCAAACCTATTCTAGCACCCTGAACTCGCAAAACCTCTAAAAGTTCATTCATTTTGCTCACACTTTCCTCTAGGATGCTTAAATAATCAGCATAATCTAAGTCCAGGAGATTTTTTCCTCTCCATTTGATTCCATGGTCTCCCATTGCCTTTCGTGTGCTTCTTAAGACAAAATCCATCAAAATTATTCATATAAAGGGAGATAGAACACAACCCTTCTTAAACTCCTGATTTAATACAAAACCAGCTTCAAACCTCATTTCCTACCTTAACCGCAGCAGTGTTATTCTCGTACATAACACTAATCACTTTAATGTATTTGTCTGGTATACCATACAAGGATAAAACCTTTGCTAAAGCTCTTCTATCAACAGAATCGAACGCTTGCTCATAATCTATAAAACTGAGGACCAAATGTGTTTGAAAACTCAGGCACTTCTCAATTATTAACCTAAGAGTGAAAATTTGGTCGACACATCCTCTACATTTTCTAAAACCGCACTGTTCTTCTCTTAAAACTTTGTCTACGGCATCTTGCAGTCTAAAAAATATCATACTACTAAGTAATTTGCTACCTACAGATCCCAGACTAATGCCTCGATAATTACCTCGATAATAGATATTTTTCTAAAATTATTCCAACCACCTTCCACATTATCAAATTTTAAACTCTCAAGTTTAGTATTCAACTGTTCCCTGGAAAGTTTCTCTCAAATTTTCATCCTGGAGTCTACCAACATCAAAACATCCCGGGAGGTAGTTACCCTTCCGAAATTTGAGCTTTAAATTAACCCTTGACACTACTAGATGGCGATCCTTACTTTAAAATCAATAACAGCGCTCCTATATACCCTAGTATTCTCTAATGATCCTGCCAGTCTTCGGTTTACTATAACATAATCAATAAGGTTTGCTGTCTTACCATCACAAGAATACCATGTTAACTTATGAGCCATTTTATGACCAAACACCGTGTTGGTTATAACTAGATTGTTATTCCTACAAAACTGCAGAAGTCTGTATCCATTACTGTTTTCTTTCCCTTCACCAAATTTACCTAGGCTAGGGTACAATCTATCCCTATTTCTTCCAACCTGGGCGTTAAAATCTCCCAGTAAAAACATCATATTTCTACATGGGACCCTGTCTATTTGCTCCTGTGACTGTAAGTAAAATTCATCTGAGTCACTAGTATCTCCGTCAGTCGGTTCTACAGAAGCATATACTACTATAACTGATACCCTGAACTTTTTAGTCATAAAATGATGAATTAGTATTCCATTATAAATACCTTCCCAGCCTAAACAAGACTTAGCAGCTTCCTTATTCATCATGAGCCCTACTCCCTGTCTATGTACCCCATCCTTCCTGCCTGAGTAAACAAATTCTATATCACCTAATTTCAGGCTTCCTACCCCTGGGATACGAGTTTCTGAAACTCCTAATAAGTCCAGTTCGAATCATCCGAATTCGTCAGTCAAAATGTCGATACGATGGTCGTTTTTTAACGGTGTGACATTCCAAGTTCTAATTTTCATGTTCTTTAAATCATTGAAATTTTTTTGGCCTCAGGAAAAGCAATGATCCCGTATATCAGTGCAGGAAGAGTATCACATATCTTCTCAAGTCTACACCGAAGTGCTTAAGCCGGCTTAGAAGTCGACAGCAAGAAGTCCCTGGGACCTCCATGAATGGAGGCTTTGTGCAATCCTGGGCCCATCTTGGTCACAACATGGTTTTCAGCACTTTGCAATGCTCTTCTATCAACAAGACTTGAAATCCTGCAGAGACAATCTCAAGCCTATTACCTCCGACTCATTATATATTCATGCCTACAAATATTATGATACTACGGGGAGGCAGCCCATAGTAGATAAATTAGCTACGAAGAGGTTTTTCAGCCCGAAGAAGCCCTTCAAAACATACCAAGCCCAGAAGAATTATCCATTGATCAGAATCCCGTGCAAATGCTGTGTCGTTTACTAGGCTATAGTTTCCCTGAGGGGCGCCACTCCTCAAGTGGGATTAGAGCTGACCGCAAGGCCTCAAGTCTTGTAGGTACCTCGAAAGGGTCGAGGCAGTTCGTTTTTCTTGAACTGAATTATTATTCCAATGTAAAAAGGTGAGATGAATGCAAATCGAGTCAAATTTGGTGTACGCTATATAAAAAAGTTTCATAATCATCAATATGGGATTTTGCGCTTCTCGTCGTCGTGACCCCCATTCTTTTTACCAGACCATCTTTCGCTGCCCAAATTGTCGGTTTTGAAACCTAATAATTAGTAAGCCTGAATCTGATCGTCGCTGGCTTCATCTCCTGATGGGTCGGCCTAAAAAAAGTGATTGCAAGATGGTTATTAAAACATGAAAAGTATTAGAAAAGGAAATCATTTATGAAACTAGTTTTCAGCGACCGACATTTAAAATCCCTCTTAGAATAAACTATTATGAACACACTGATTAGTCTTCACAACTGATAAAATTATCGAATGAGAAAAGATAAGATTTTATTCATTATCAGTACACATACAATAATACAATGTGCTAGTCCCCCCAAAGGCTCCTTGGCCTGTAATTAGGGGAGTATATACGGATCACAAATTCAGGGAACAATAGCCAATTACTTACTGAGATAAAAAAAGAAGAAGAAAAAAAAAACAGTAAAAAAAAGAAAACAAATCAAACATCAACTAATCATAACATAATTCATTTCTCGGCTAATTATTCTCAAATCAAAAAGGTGATCTTTATACCCTTCTACAATCTACTGGTCACAATCAGATTATACAGAAAAAAAAGAAAAGAAAAACAGAAACGAAAAATAATTAAATGAAAAACTATTGCCAACCATTCAAAACGCAAAAATAAGCCATGAGAAAAAAAAAACTTATACTCACAGTCAGAGAAAGAAGAGAAAAAGGAGAAGAAAAGAAAATATAAATAAATGAAAATTATAAAGTAAAATTTATTCAGGAAAAATTAAAAATTTATCCAGCCAAAAGTAAGGAAAATTAATCACATGAAAACAAAATTTTTTTTACTGGTATTTTGAAGGTGCCAAACGAGTGGCATTCTCGAGCCGAATCGGGGGGGTGTTCCATGTCAAATGACACGCAACAAGAGGATTAAAACCGGATCTTATTGTTGGTGTATGGGGAATTTTGATATTTAGAGAACTACGGAGTTGATAATTTGACGGATCAGATACAAAAGAAGACGTAAATCTAAGGGACCTAGGAATATCACAATGGAGCTGAAGAAAAGGGAAAGACGCACAGGAAAGAATATAAAGTTTTTTTAATATCAAGTAACGGTTTAGTTCCCGAACAATTTACATCCTGGATAAGATTTATAGCTTTATCGTAAGTATTCGAAAGCGGCTTGAGAAAAGAAGGGAAAGTAGACATTCATATGACTGGACAATAGGAAACATAAGAATGGATTAAGCCATGAAATAGAATTCTTAGAATTGGTCCTGGAAAAAATATGTTTGAGTTTTCTTAGAATACCAGGAATCAACTTCATAAGCATTTGAAAGACAGGATCAGGCAGGATTCAATTCTTGGAGAGTTAGAACATGCAGTCCCTTTGCACGTTTTACACGCTGCCCTGCAAGCTAAGCCGTTTTAAATGAGCGATATCTCGTTGATCTACATTCCAGTTGACAGGAGCACTTCACGATTTTCAGAAGCAGACGAAGGGCTGGTGGGACATCAGTAGTCAATGGATACAAAGAGTTATTTTTATTTTTCCAACCCCATTCCTTGGCTTTAAGTTCAGAATCAGGATCTCCACTCCATACCTGAACTTGGTAGAAAACCCTGTAACTGTGGAATTTAGCCACATCAGAAGTTAGCGGTAACTGTTCTGGGTGGACGAACGTGCTAGCAGTAGTCACCTTCTTTTTAAAAACATCCCTGTAGAGTTCATTCAGATTTCCCCCTTTGATAAGCCATATATCATGAGCAGAGCGTCTGCTCCAGCAACCCTTACTTTCTCCTTCGAAGCTGACTTCAGCATGAAAACTGCAGCTGATGTACGAAAATCGGCATCTGCCATTGCGTTCTTCAGAGCAAGGCCTTTTCCCACACGGTGGATCTGTAAAGTAGAGTCAAAGCCTAAGATGGCGTGAGCAAAAAGAATCAGATGGCATGTCGTTTGGCCCAGCTTCTCTTTCAATTAGTGAATATCCCATATTCGGGGAGCTTTGTTCGACTTTGGCTCAGGTGCAGAGAATAGTTTCTTGCTTGATAGGTCACCATGATAGCACAATAGAACCAAAAGATCAGTACCATCTCCAATGACGGCAGTGTCATAATATCGGGATGAATCAACCGCAGCTTGCACAATTGGGACATCTGCATCACCTGGTGCCTGAACTACGACAAAGCCTTTTGATCGGAGATAAACAGCTAACGCGCAGATAAACCTGGCCATGTTTTTCTTGCAGGATAAGAACTCATCCTTTTTTAGCTTCAACTGCATATCTGCTGTGAAGATGATCTCACGACCGATTATACGACTTATATTCGACAGGGCCATATCGTTTATGGTAGCTCCACCATCGTAGCCGTCAAACACAATAGTGGCAGATGTATACTTTTGGTCATGTAAGTAGCATAATGGTCAAGGATTTCGGAGTATCGTTCATTTTTGGCCCATGGAATTATGTCTAGAAGAGCTCCACCGTCGATGATATATCGAATGCCCTTGAGAAGGGGAGCATATCACTCCTCAAGATTGCAAGCTCGTGCTATAGCCTTGGCAAACTCTGGCTTGTTCTGAGACCGGAACATGCAAGAACTCTCAATAAGTGATGTCGGAAGGAACACAGTTCGTGTTGAAAGTACTCAGATTCCGTGAGAATGATCCTCTTTGCTAGCGTGATGAACCTCAGAAAAAGGATAGTGGGGTCCAGTCTTTTGCAATCTCCACCTGGATTCTACTTTATAGTAATTTGAACTGCCTGTTGTTTTCGTCGAAAAACAAAATCAGCGACCAGCTTTCCAGACATGGAGTTAATGATTCTTAGGCCTAAATCTCTAGCAGAGTCAACGTTGGCAGATTCGTACGCTGTCAGACCGTTGGTGATGTTTCTCAGTTGAAGATCCCCATTAAATGGTGATCCTTTTTCTAAGAAATCGATAACGATCTGGTGTCTTTACAGTCTCTTAGCTGCCTTGGCTCGGACGTTTCCTTATGTTGTTCACTAGTTCCATAGAAAACACTGTGACATACCTTCCATCAGCAGATTTAATGCAGAGCAGACTAGTCCAGACAAAACCCATAAAGACCTTTGAACCTCTGTCATACCCCTTCCATCGGTAAGACCACAAGCCGTTTTGAAACAAGACATGAGCTCTGATCACATGCATCCCATTCTGGAAGGCTTGATAAACGGTGAAGTGAAACTTGATAAACATTCGCATTAAAACATTTTTAGCTTGTTAGGTAGCGGATACATCGAATGACTTTTTTGTATCTATAGATGGCAAGATATCAAACACGGGCATTAACGTGAATTAATAAATGATAAATGGGGTAATTTTCAATTGTGACTTTTTAGCTTACGGCTTTATCCGAGAAATCACTTGGACAAAGCGTGGGACGAAACGTTGATATAATATATTGCCTACGACAGTAATGAAAGTGGTATAGCTACCTTCTGTGCCTTAACTGGTCTTCTAAACGAGCCAACCATAATTTATCAGCCCACTTATTTTTCTTATTTTTTTTTACCAACAATCGACGAATTGGTGGACAATAAGTGCTAAAAGAAACATGTCAAATGAAATAAAAAGTGTATATTGATGAATATGAAACGGGTTTTCTAGTAGACATTACATTAGGTTAATTTGATTTTTGGGCTCAACTCATCATTTTATGTCCGAATAGTTGCCTTCTGATAGTATGGCGAAAAAGAGGTCACAACCATGAGAAGGGTCAAATCACATATTGATGATTATGAAACTTTTTCTGGTACACTGTACACCAAATTTGCTTTCATTTTCGGGCTCAGCTCTTCATTTTACATCGGGACGGTACTTCATATACAGAAAAACGAACATTTACCAAAAGTTCTTTTTTTTTTAGAAGAAAACTGAAAAAATTGACACTAAAAGCAAAAAAAAAACTAGTTTCACGTCGACCTAGAATGTGCAACTTTGGATATGTTGTTGAGCTGTTTTTTTCTCTACAACATGGTATAAAAATAATTTCTGTTGCAATTTGTTTGGGTTCGACCCATATTTTTGGCTAGTTTGCCTGTACTATTAGCTAGGACGCGTTTTGTGGATTAAAGATTGCCATATATTGTCTTCTCAAGGTATCCACGCAGGGCCAAATGAAAAGTGGGTCGTCCCGAATGGGGTGATAATGAAGCCAAACTTAAAAAGAATAAAAATTACAGGAGCAGGACAGAGGCGGGCTTTATTGAAAACAAAGTATATTTGAAACATGTTCTCTTTTATAGCGGTAAAATACCTTCAGGCTTCCCGAGATATTGCAGATACGCCCTTTTGACAAAATGGATGTAAAAATTGTCTTTTGATTTAGTTCAACATCTCCCTCATCATTCCCTAAAAATTTCAAGTAAATACCCTTAGCCGTTCCTGAGATATTACGTACCCTCACTTGAGATAACCTGGATACACATAGTGTCTTCTGGTTTAGCTCAAGACACCCTTAACATTCCCCAAATATTTCAACATCATACGCTTAAACACCCTTTTGAAAACATCAATGCACATAGTGTCTTTCGATTTAGATCAACACCCCCCCCCCTACATTCACTGACAGTTTCAATTAAGTTCCCTTAGCTGGTTATGAGATATTGCAGATAGACCCTTTTGAAAATCTGTATGTACACAGTGTCTTCTTGTTTAGTCCAATCCCCTCCAAACATTTCATGACAGTTTCAAACTAAATGACCTTAGCCGCTCCTGAGACATTGCATACACGCCCCCTGGGCAACCCCACTGCCCTTCTAAAATTAATGTCAATGGATAAATGAGACCCAATATGAACAGAAACTGCAATAAATTATACAGTCAAACTTAAGGAAATAGGAATTACCGCAAATAGGAGAAGGGCTAACCCACTTAAGCCTTCTAAAGGCCAGAGCGACATTCGTGTTTTCCTAAAAACAGAGTACATTTTAAACATTTACTCATTTGTAACGTTATGATAACCTTAGTCGTTCCAGCAATGTTGCAGATACGATCTTTTGAAAGCTTGGATGCATATACTGTCTTTTGATTTAATTCAAATACATCTCTTTATTCCGAGTAAGTTTCAACTAAGTATCCTATCCCGTTTCTGGGATATTGCCGATACTCCATTTTGACCACCTGGTGGCATATCGTGCATATTTCATTTAGTTCAACATTACCTCAAAGTTTCAACTAAATACCCTTAAGCCGATCCATAGAAAATGCAGAAACACCCTTTTTACAATGTGGATACACTAACGTCTTTTGATTTAGTTGAGTATTCCCAGAATGTTTCAGCCTAATACTTTTAGTCGGTACTGAGATATTGCAGATACGATCTTTTGACAACCTTAGCGTAAAGAGCGAGGGGTGAGGAAGGGGTAACCTACCTCATATATTAAACAATTTCTGTTCGTTTTAAGTTTTAATATCGCTCCTTACTTCCAACCGAAACAAAAACTTTTTTATTTAATTCCATTCAATTGGGGAAGTAAAACTCTCCTAAACTTAGGTTGTGCTGATGATTTTAGCATCCTAGATGAAAATATTAGCAAAATGAATGAATTTTTAGAAATTTTGACAATTCAGAGTTGGCATTAAAAGGTAACCCTTTGAGGTTCCATCCCTAGCTACAAAACAATTAGAGAACTCCATGGTAGAGGTTTAAATCCCCTATATCCAAATGTATGGAACTGTAAAACAACAGGGAATTTACCTAAGCCAGTGAAATTTGTTTAGACCTTAAAAATATTTCGGCTAGTTAGGGAGGGAGGGAGATGCCTTAAAGGGTACATTTTAATACCAAAACAACCCAACTCTCATTGAGCCTTCAGATAAATACAGAATTAGCTCTGAGGGAGAGATAAGGGGAGAGTGGAGGTAGAAACTGATGTATTATCCCCAGAGCCGTATCAGGACTTTTGTTTGGACTTTTGAATTCGGACTCAATTTAAATTTTAGCTGGTCTAATCGGCACTTCCAATGCTATATAATAGAAATCTCAAAACAAAAATATAAAATATAAGGCAGCATCATTCAGCCAGGGGGACTGGAGCCCCCTCTGCCCCCCATATGGGCGCCCATGCCCCCTGGAAACTTCTCTCTCCGTGGAAAATTCTCCCAGCAGAAAATTCGCCCTCCCCTCGCATCCGAAAAATATATGGATACTTCCAATAACAAATAAAACAATGGACACATTTTATAATTAAAAAACCTTTCCCCGGGGGGCTTTAGGGGGTCATTTTATGTCCAAACTCATAGTTATTGGGCATTTCAACTATGATGAACAAAAAAGCGAGGTCAAAATTTTGATCAGAAGATTTTGTGAAAAAGTGGCGTGGGAGGGGGCCTAGTTGCCCTCAAAGTTTTTAGTAATTTAAAAAGGACACTAGAACAAGAATGAACCCTCTCCCAACGTTCTAGGCCCACTAGGTGGATACGATCATCCCTGGAAAAAAAAAACAACAAATAAACATGCATCCGTGATCTTTCTTCTGGGAAAAATTACAAATTTTCCCATTTTTTGTAGATATGAGCAGACAGACCCCTTCATACAAGAATATTCTGTTCAAATAGGTTTCAAATCTGTTCCTTGCTTTCAGTTGAAAAACTATTTTTTTCATTTAATTTCTGATCGTTTTCCAAATCTTACCCAGGCCTAACCAAGATGTAATTTGAGGTGCCGGTCCCTTAAATCTCTGGTTAATGGCTTTTAAAATGTGTAAATCAATAACTGTAGGTTGATTAGTACCGTTCTAAGTTTAAATTTGCAATTTCAATTTTGGATAAAATTTGAATATACTTAAAAATTGGCGATGAATGGTAATTTTGGTGAAAAGTCATTGTTAATATTACTACTAAAGAATTTCGGTTGGATGAAAAGGAGTATTATTGTTTGTATGGATGGAAATTCTGTGATACTTTTGATCTTCTACAGAACTGAAGCCATCAAAAACTCTAAAATAGGATTTTATTATCGATAAATACATTATATACATTCGTTTATATGCATTGAAATACTTCATATAAATACAAAAAGAAAAATATTACCATTTAAAATTGCTGGAAACTAAGCTCCTAGCAGTATTTGTTACCCCGAAGAAATTTCCTCGCGGGGCTGATGATTATCTGCCATGTCTTTTCCACCTATGTGCTTTTAGATATGGGAATGTAGCATCTTAGCTGTATGGAGAAACATTTTAATTAATTCCTACTCCCACCTACGTCTTTCAACATTTGTCTGAAGCCTCATGAAGAGTAATCAGTCTGTCCGTTAAAATGTACTTTTGTAGGAATCTACCCTACCCCCACCTAAAGAATGACCCCCCCATTATAGCTGATACGCAATTACAGATCACCATACGTAGCCTCATTTTCATTACAAATAAAGCGAATCAACTTGGTTGAATCCAGTACTGCCACCGTGTGGCATTACTTCTTTTGCAACTGGGAAGCCTAAAATATAGTTATTGATACTTTTAATCAATTAGCTTCTCAGGATTTTAATTAATTGCAAATTTGTCCTCTTTGGGGTAAAGTCGTAGTTTGGTGCCCTAAACCACCTAAACTGTCACCCAACCACCACTACTATTTTGGTGTCTGCCCCCTGGAAAATTTTCTGCCGGCGCCCTTGCATCCAGATATATACTTTCATTTGATTACATCTTATGCAGATACATCATTTCATTTTCAAGAAATGAATAATTTTATTTTTCATTTTGATATTCGTTTTATTTATTTCGTTTTCATATTCTTTGGGAGGGATGCCAAAAGTTTCACCAACAGGAGAGAGGAAGAACTGAAGAATTCCTATTTTTTCACTTCAGCAGAAAATTTTGGAAATTTTAGTACGAATGTAGTGGGATAATGTTTGTCGATTTTTTTTTTGTTTACGAAGACGCGGAAAAAAATTATTTTCAAAATTGATGCGCGGGGGAATTTATATTTTTTTCAATTTTTTAGCGGAAATACCAAAAACGGGATTTTATAAAATCAAGGAGGGACGTTGGTCATACGGCCCTCACCTCAAAGGGTGCATTTTAAAGCCGAAACATCCGAACTCTCATTGAGCCTTCAGATAAATATAGAATTAGTTCTTATTTGGGGGCGGGGGGGGGGGGGGGGTTTTTTTTTTGGGGGGGACAAAAAAAACTAAAAAAGAGGAAACAAAAAAATTTTTTGATGCATTTTTTTTTTTTTTTATTATGTAAAAAAAAAACCCCCCCCCCCCCCCCTTTAGCCTTCAGGTAAATACAGAATTAGTTCTAAGGAAGGGGTGGGAGGAGCGGGAGTTAGAAATTGATATTTAATCCCTCTTCTGAGTAAAGAGTAACATTCAAGAGCGGATCCATGATTTTTGTTCGGGGGGAGGGGGGTTTACCCGATTTTTTCCCGTGGACTTTGTCTAACATGCCGTGGTTTTGTCTTTACAGGTATTTTTTAGACTAATTTTCGACTCGGTCAATTTTTTTTTTTTTTGGGGGGGGGGTTCAAACCGGGTAGCCCCCCCCCCCCTGGATACGGCCTTGGTAACATTAAATCTCAAAACGAGTAGAATTTATTCCGTATAGGAGGGGGACTGCAGTCTGAAATTGAGGGTTCTAGTACTTGTTAATAAGTCGAAAGTGATTGGAGACCAACCAGCCCCTGTCCTAAAACTGTTTTTGATATCTGGTTCTTTTGTTACCCCTTATGACATGTGATCGACATTCTGAAGTACCCATTTTGGACTTTCTCTTTGGCTGCTCAATTTTGTATGTGGGCGAATTCTCCACTAGGAGGGATTCTCCGGGGGGTGTTTTCTGGGGGGGGGGGGAGATTCGTACTGTATGTACCAGGATCTCTAAATTATGCCAAAACGGTAAAACTGTACCGCGTTGGTAACAGATGGTCATGTGCTGAACCAGTGGATTTATTGGCAGCCTGGAGATACGTGGCCTGAACTTTTGAAAATTCTTTACATTTTTCAGGGATTGGTAATAACTACAAGGCAGGATTCAGCGATTGCGGATATAAGTGAAAGGCGCATTATACATAAATCCCTTCTCGGTCCAGACAAAGACATTGTTGAACTTTTAAGGAGTAAATACGAAGATGAGGAGGCTCAAGCCATCGCCTTAGCCTATTTGGAGTCTGTAGCCTACCTCTCTTTAAGTGTGTTCAACTTTGCAGAGACCGTAGCTAAACAGAAGGAATACTATAAGAAGAAGAAGAATCAAACAGTATCAGCTGACGCTAGGAGGCTCGATAAGGAAGATCATAGAAAGACGCTTATAAATCTTTTAAGAAAGTGAAAATGTTTTATTTTCTAAGCTAGTCAATATCCAAATATTAAACGTTTCTAGCAGCAAGTGAAACAACCAAAGCCACGTTTTCAATTAAAGAAAAAAAAAATCAGAAGAACCTCCAATCTTGTTTCTCTAAAAAAGAAAAAAGAAAGAAAACATATTTTTCCAAAAAGTAAATGAAACGCACTTAGATTCAACAATATGATATATTTCTAAATGAATGGGTGCACTGAGCATGTGCAAACACAAGGGGAGGGGCTATGCAGCGCACAAGTCCTGTAATATTTCCATTTGATTTATTTGATCGTTTAATGTTAAATAGTGAAGAAACGACCCATTTATAATAGTCCTCTATTTTTTTTATTTTTTGTAAGACATGTTTAAAGACAATCACAATCTTAATCAGAGTTAGTTGTGCGTGAATCAATTTAATATCTATTCAAAAGTTTGATAGCATAAAAGGGGATAAAACCAAATCTTATAGGTATTTCTCAGTTAGATGACCTATGGCTATATTGCTGCACGATACTGTATCGATATTATGTACCACTCAATGATTTTACTACATTGTTACGATAATCTGCAGATTGTGATATTAATGACTCACCAAAGAAATATACCTAAGGCGAATTTTGATAAATACAAATGAATTTGAGTGCTTGATGACAATGTATTACCCTATTTTCTCAAAGATATATTCGTTGTGTATACCTTTTGTAATGATAGTATTTCCAATTAAATGTCATAAACAAAAATGTATTAGCATCTTATTTTTTACTTCATAAATTGCACCTTAGCTTTAGAAATATTTCTTCTGATTTTTAAAATTATTTTATATGGAAAAAGTAGGCCTGATCAAAACCGCTGATGCCAAAGCAGTGGCGGACCCAGGGGGAGGGCGAGGGAGGCGCCCCCCTAACGTAGTCTAAAGTAGTGTGATTTAATTAATTAACGCAATTTTGCGTTAAATAAACTTCCTCCTAACGCATGTTTGTCGGATCAACCTATTTTACCCCCCCCCCCTAACAAAAATCCTGGATTCGCCCCTGAGGCAAAGAACTGTAAATAAAAAGCAACCCTCCCAAATAGTAACTCAAACTCTAGAAAGAGAAAATCGAAACGTTCCATATATAAAATTTTTATATTAATTCCAAATATATAAGCCAAGAGATGCGAAATATTAGGAGACATTCATTAATATTGATAAAAATAATCAAATTTTTATGCTAATTCCAAATATGTTAACCAGGACGTGTGGAATATTTGGAGACATGTGTTAATCTTGATAAAAAGAATCAAATGTCTATGCTAATTCCAAATATGTTAACCAGGACGTGTGGAATATTTGGAG
>JAQQPU010001319.1:33803-47685 GCA_029168905.1 Artemia sp. Kazakhstan ARC1039 | reverse complement strand
ATATATATGTAGGGAGTCTAATAAAAAATAGTTATTCAAGAATGATATGTCTGCCAGACTTACCGGTAAATCTGCTGCTTGAGCATTGTTTCTCAACCGGGGTTTGTACACTTGTGTGAAAGAACTTCTTATTTATTAATCAATACCTTTAATCAAATTTCTTACAAGGGGTGAGCAAATTTTTATATATGTACGTCTTCTAAAAATTTAGCATAAATTTTACGAGCATAAAAATTAAAGTTTATTTTAATCTGTTCAGAGGCAGAATGTGCTACTACTACTAACAACTTACCGCACCACCAAGCCGCCTGAAGCCAACACAGCTATGCACACTCCTCCACCATTTCAATCTATGTAAAGCCTCCCTTTTTACACCCTCCCAGGAAGTTCCCATTTTCCTTGAATCTTTCCTTATGACATCCTCCCATCTCTACCGAAGACGACCTGCTTTTCGTTTAGCCCTGTACGGTTGGCTGAAATGAACAATCTGTCATCCTTCATCAGCAGAACGTGCCCTAGCCATTTCGACCTCTCTGTCATTACAGCATAAGAAAGCGGGATTGAACCACACTTTTCGTACAGTCTACTGTTTGAGATCAGTCACTCATTCGGGTACCCAAAGCAAGGCCGTATCCAGGGGGAGGGGGTACCCGGTCCTCCCCCCCCGAAATTTTTGACGGAGTCGAAAATTAGTCTAAAAAATACCTATAAAGACAAAACCCTGCCAGAAAAAAGATGGTATTAAAAAAAAATCAGGTACCCCCCCCCCCTCCCCCGAACAAAAATCCTGGATACCTGCTTGAATAAAAGCAGTCCGTAAGCAATTTCTCTTGAAAATTTATAGCAAATCTTCCTCCGTTTTTTTGGAACGCCCATGTTTCAGAACTGTATTTGACCACTGGCATCACTGTAGCTTCTAATATTCTAATTTTATTTTACAGACTTATCTTCCAATTCTCCCAAGCTTTTTTCATCTAAGAACAAACAGGGCCTTGGCTATTCCACTTTTAACATCTTCACTGGCAGAATATGCTTGGATAAATAAGAAATTATGCTCGAGTTTTAGTTAATAAAATATAAATCCAGAAATCAATTACTTTGTGTTTTTGGATGACCTATGAAATTACAAAACCGAATGAACTTTTACTACATATCATAGGTCAGACATCAACGAACCCCATAACGAACACTACCGAGTAACTATTTTGAGAAGGCTAGTTTTCAGTCCTGTAATGCTGCTAACTTCGATGGCAAATGACGATAACGATGGCCAAGTTCGAAGTTCAGTGGCAGAAGAGACTCAGCGGGCTAGGACTAGACTCACACAAGCTTATATCCTATTTTGAAGGTGTAAGGCCAAGGATAACACAATCCATATTTTGAATGCAGAGAGAGATTTATTTATAAAACACTTTGATTCCAGTGGGTTATGAGTAGGGCCTAACTGATATGGATTTTTGAGATACGATACCGATATATCAGTATCGTACCGATATAATTTGCCGATAATTTTCCCTCCGGAAAAATCCTTACCTAAATTTTAACCCCCCCGCCCCATTATCTTCCCACATTCATACTCACATGTTTCTCCCTGGTCTGTTACACACCAAAGAACAGCCTCAAAACAATCACTGGGGATTCCAAAAATTAGGCCATTTGCAAGAATTCTTTGATTTTCGTTCTCTTTCTGATCTGCAGCTTCTGAGCACACAAAAGAAATGGCGGATATTTGCGGAAGTGACCAACAAGAACAAAAAGTAATCAGAGAAGTCGGTTTAGTTACATAAACACAAATACGTGAAAATCTGATTGAATTAAGCGTAAGATATTTATTGAAATTGATTATTCAAAACCCAAATTTCGATAGCGGGACTTTGAATTTTAATCATTCACATATTATTGTGAAAACTTTACTTTACATTCATATGATATGGTCTCTTACTGATGAATTCATGATAGGCATACTGAAGACAGGGGTACAGCTTAAGTTTTAAGTTTAGATGAGGGATTTAAAGAATGTGTCGACAAAATGGTCCAGTATACGATAAGTATGGACACACAAGCTAAATTCGCAAGGTATTGATACGGGGCGGCGATACTTTTGAACCCCTCCTCACCTTACAACACCCTCTCTCTCCCTTAGCTGCGCTTCAGACTGGATATCATGGTTTAAACCGACTGAATCTTGGATCTTCCACCCACACAAGTGAACATTCATTAAACAGATATGCATGGTTTATTGTATTCTTTTTGAAAGTTTTGATAGAAGATGCACGTTCTTGAAGTCACGTTTCGAACGTTGCTGCACCATGTGTGTATTGACAAGTATTGACAATTATTATATAAAAATATATACTTTGACTTCATTTGACTCACCTCTGCCACTCTCCCCACCATGATCAGACTTAGCTGGTGACTCCATCCCCGAAGACTGAACAAGCAAAAATTACCTGAGGAAATATGGTGCGGTCTTCTGGACAAGTTGCGCTTAAAAAAATATATCGGCCGACAACCAATGTTTTTTTCCGATATCTGATAATAACACTGAACCTCATATCGGCCAGCCAATGTATCGTTCGGGCCCTAGTTTTGATCCAAAGACAAAACTGAGTGAATTGTCACAAAAATTACTTCTTTTTAACCCCAGGAATGAGCCTAAGGCAACCTTCTAAAATTTGTAATTGAGTTTTTCTCTTTTAGTTTCCATCTTAACCGACGAAAAACGACGTTTCTAATTTCGTTTTCAAAATGGACTAAAAATTAGAAAGTAATTTTTTTCATCGAGAATTTATGGATATAAGTGAAAACGAGGGGCGCAAAACGTATTGGACTTACACGATATAGATATCATATTAATCTAAGTTAAGAATGCATAAATGAACAAAGTCGTTGAGTTGAAGAAGACGAAGTAAAAAAGCCCGATCTGTTCTGCAACCCTGATTTTCACTTATATTCATAGATTCTCGAGAAAATTTCTTCTTCTCAGTCCATTTTGAAAACAAGCTAAAAAATACATATTTATTATTTTCGACATTTAGCCTTCTCTACGACGAAAGTTTGTCTTATCTAAGATTCGAAACTAAGTTACCTCGGCCACAGATAAGTGTTGTTACCCCTGTGCTATCAAGTTATCCATTTTAGTGTTTTTGTCTTTTTTTTCTGTACCCAATCACCCGTTTGTCTTGTTTTATTCAAAAAGGGAGGAGTATACAAGAGGGGGGAATGTTCATACAAGAGGGAGGAATTTTAATTTATTTTTTTTTTCGCTGTCATCGCAAGTGCGTACACTGATAAAAATTAGAAGTAACTGAACATTTGAAAGTGGTCAAAAAATGGCTCACAAATGTAACAAATGTTATGGATCAAACCGATGAGTTGAGGAAATCGAGTTAATAATAAAAAATAAAACAAATTATAACGAACACTTTAATTGATCAGCCCTTTAAGATGGCCAAAAATGTTGGCATGGCCAATTTATACCTATCAGAGGATTTCTTTTTAGTATTTCTAAATTATATCTATTCATATATACCTAAAAAAAAATCGAGGCAGGGTTTGTATTTACTTAATAAATTTTATTGAATGTCATAAAATTAAAATTCTGTATAAAAATAAAGCACTTGTTATAAAATGCGGGCAAATGTTTTTCTTACATTCCAGTGTCTTGTTCACGACCTTCGTCTCCTATACTTTCGTTGTCGCTCGAGTCTGATATGGATTTCTTTTTTTCATTGTTGCTGCTGTCAGGTGTTTCTTTGTACTTATAGCGCCAGGCGAGTATAGCCAAGATAATCATGTCGACAAACATCAAACCAGCAAACAAGAAAAACTCATCTGACTGAAAAGGGTACAATGGTTATTACATTGGTAAAAAAAAAGAAGCTAAAAGGTGAATAACGGTAAAAAAACGGCACTGGACAAGCAGTCCCTACCAGAGGTGCTAATCTTCGTTTCATGGCACTTAAGCCATGAAGTGTAATGGGGCTCTGGAGACCAGATATCCCGTATTTTCGCTGTTTACATTCCCCTGATTTCGCTACTAATTTAGAACTGGGTTGACTCTGGGTGAGCTTAGAGTTATGCCAATGCCCTCTATTCCTGACCAAGTAACCAGCGACACCAAGACTCGAACCCCCGTCCTCGCGGATAAAGGATTTCACGTCTAGCGTGCTAACCACTCGGCTAGGACGGCTAACTCGGCTAGGACGGCTCATTAAATTGGCTAAAAAGATCCTTCTTTCTGCCGTTCTAATCTCTTCCACATTTTAAGGAGGGAAAGGAAGTTGGCAAATAAGGAGCAAGAGGATAGTTTCAACTTTCAACTCTCTAGTTGACTTACATAGAGCGGCTGCACTAGATCAAATTCTTGAATGCATATGCACAAAATAGAGAATATGTGCATAAAAAGAGACACAATATATCGCGTAATATGCACAATATATACACAAAAGATGACGAACTTATTAGCACAGTAATATGAAAGTCAAATGTTAAAAAGTTAAGAATGTAATATGCGTTCTGTTATTGCTAAACTAACCCCGATTTATATCGGAGAACTTAAAATTTTTGTAATTAGTAATTTAGTAAGTGTATTCTTACGAAAACTGAATTAATTTAGTAATTTAACAATTATGATGATTGCTACCTTCCTTTTGGTCGCTTGATTTCACGTCGGCTGGTGAAAACAAAAATGTCTTTTATTAACGTTTATGTCTCCTGTGCAATCTGTTGTATTTTTTTTCTGCTCTCCTATGATTTAAAAAAATAATTTTTAACAAATTTAAATATTTTAGCAAAATCTAACGCTTTTTAATTTAGGAATTTAACGTTAAAGAGATTTACAAAATTTAACATTTTTTTAATTTAGCGATCTAGCGTTTAAAAAATTTAACGATTTAAACAAAATTTTACATTTTTAATTTAATGATATAACGTTTTCAATAAGATTTTACATCTTTTAATTTAACAAATAAACCCTTGACAAATTTACCTATTTTAACAATACAACAATTTTGTTGTCTTTCAACAATTCTGCCATTATTCACAGCGAAGACTCTACCGAATTAAATTTTTGAAATTTGGTTTGAATGTTTTAGACTGAAAATACGTTGAGTAATAGTTGAAGATTATTGGAAAAGGAACAATTTCCTTACTTTTTTTTAAAGAAAGTTTTGATCCTCCAAGAAAAGGTCAAAGTAAACCATAATTCTGGCTCTTTGAATAAATGGATTTGAGACCAATGATTCCAATGATATAGGTATCTTAGCCTTTGGTGCATTTCGCAAAATCGACAAGCAATATTCGCAAATCGACAGGCTTAAAATTTTGTCGCAAAATCGCTTGTTCCTGAGGGAACATTAGCCTTAAGGCAAATATTCGATTTTTTTTTTGCTTCGAGCCTGAGAACAAAATTATCGGGTCAGAATTAAAGGGAATTTCATTGGCTAAGAAAAAGATCTCTTAGAAATAATCTTTTTATTCAATTATGCTGCACATAGGACCATATTCTTCTATAACCTTTGACGGGCTATTCTGATGTTTGGGCTTCGCAAAGCCCTTTTTCCATTCCGTCCCTCAAGTGAAAATATGAAGGATTTCTTTTAAATAACATAATAAAATTATCTTTGAAGATAATAGCGTTATTGGTCGCATTGAAAAGATTGTCTCTATTTCTAATTATTATGAAAGCAGAAATAAAAATAAAATTAAAAAAAAAATTGTAGTTTCAAGACATTTTTGAAAATTTTTCAATTAAATTTCACTTGATTCTTCTCAACCATGGCAAATTCTAGCCTAATATATGCCAAAATGGTTGACTCAAAAACTTGCAATAATGTAAAACGTTGACAAAAAAGAATAAGACAAGGTAAAATATCAAACAGTTCGTGGTAACGAACTGTAAGTAAGAAGCGACCCGGCTCAATAGTTACCGAAACTCCAAAAATCAGAATTTTGATGACAATAGATACATCAAAAGAATCAAGTTTTATCACTGATTTCAAATATATAAGTTTCATCAAGTTTAGTCCTACCCATCAAACCTGATTTCTCGATTCTTTTTTCAAACAGTTCGTGGTAACGATCTGTAAGTAAGGAGCGACCCGGCTCAATAGTAGCCGAAACTCTAAAAAACGGAATGTTGATACCAATAGATACATCAAAAGAATCAGATCTTAATACTGATTTAAAATATATAAGTTTCATCAAGTTTAGTCATACCCATCAAAAGTTACGTGCCTGAGAAGATTTGGCTGATTTTCGAAAAAAGGGGAAAAGACCACCTAAAAGCTATAGAACCTTAATGAAAATCACACCATCAGATTCAACGTATCAGAGAACCCTACTGCAGAGGTGTCAAGGTCCTATCTGCAAAAATGTGGAATTTCGTATTTTTTGCCAGAAGAAAGATCACGGATGCGTGTTTATTTGTTTGTTTGTTTTTTCTTTTCCAGCGGTGATCGTATCGACCCAGTGGTCCTAGAATATCGTGCGAGGGCTCATTCGAACGGAAATTAAAAGTTCTAGTACCCTTTTTAAGTGACCCAAAAAATGGAGGGCAACTAGGCCCCCTCCAACGCTCATTTTTTTCTCAAAGTCACCCGATCAAAGTTTTTAGATAGCCATTTTGTTCAGCATGGTCGAAAATATAATAAATATGTCTTTTAGGATGACTTAATCCCCCAAAGTCCCCGGGGGAGGGCTGAAAGTTATGAACTTTACCGAATGTTTACATATAGTATTGGTTATTGGGAAGCATACAGACGTTTTCAAGGGGGATTTTTCCTGGGGGGGGGGGGGGGGTTGGGGGTTATGTTGGAGGATCTTTCCACGGAGGAAGTTTTCAAGAGATAAGGGACATTGCTATGAAGGGGATCCGGATTTCCCAGTATTATTTAAAAAAACGATCAGAAATTAAATAAAAAAATAAACAAGTTTTTCAACTGAAAATAAGGAGCAACATCAAAACTTAAAAGGAACAAAAATTATTAACCATATGATTGGGTTCGCCCCCTAGTCAATACCTCGCTCTTTAAGCCAAAGATTTTTTAGTACTTTGATAAGAGCTATTTATTCTAATTAACGGCCTCTGCGAATAAGGAGTCATTTTTTAAAGAATTGGAACATTATTCGAACTTTAGCGTAAAGAGGGATGTATTGACTAGGGGGCGAACCCCCTAATATACGTATTAAAATATATGGATATA
Organism: Artemia sp. Kazakhstan ARC1039; assembly: GCA_029168905.1. NCBI lineage: Eukaryota > Metazoa > Arthropoda > Branchiopoda > Anostraca > Artemiidae > Artemia > Artemia sp. Kazakhstan ARC1039. The sequence goes on along the minus strand of JAQQPU010001319.1, from coordinate 40,480 downwards.
GAAGTTCGTTACGTAAGTTAATTCGTAAGTTACGTATATTTATTACTAATAAAAACGTTCGTAAATAAAATTAAACAATTTTGAGAAAGCCATTTAACCAAATAAAAGTAAAATTAATATGCATTTTTTTTTTTATTATTCATGTACGGTGAGCCAAAATCAAAACCTCCATTAATTCAAAAACGTTCAAAAATTAAATAAAAAAAAACTAGTTTTTTTTAACTGAAAGTAAGGAGCAACATTAAAACTTAAAACGAACAGAAATTATTCCGCATATGAAAGGGGCTGTCCCCTCCTCAACGCCTCGCTCTTTACGCTAAAGTTAGACTCTTTCTCATAACTCTATTTTTTAAAACAACAAAAAACTTTAGCGTAAAGAGCAAGGAGTTGAGGAATGAACAGCCCCTTTCATCAAAAACCTCCCAAAATCAAAACCGCCATTAATTAAAAAGCGTTCAAAAATTAAATTAAAAAAAAACAAGTTTTTTTTTAACTGAAAGTAAGGAGCAACATTAAAACTTAAAACGAAAAGAAATTATTCCGTATATGAAAGGGGCTATCCTCTCCTCAACGCCTCGCTCTTTATGCTAAAGTTTGACTCTTTCTCACAGCTCTATTTTTTTAAAACGATAAAAAAAAAACTTTAGCGTAAAGAGCGAGACGTTGAGGAGAGGACAGCCCCTTTCATATACGGAATAATTTCTGTTCGTTTTAAGTTTTACTGTTGCTCCATACTTTCAGTTATAAAAAACTTGTGTTTTTTTATTTAATATTAATTTAAGGGGATTCGACTCCTTAAAATCATTCCTCAAGCCTGAAGTCTATACAGTGTACTGTACAGAGTAAATTACCGCTAAACCCGGATATCCACTAAATCAAAAATTGCGAAATAAAAACTCAGCAAAATCGACAAAAATATTAGAAAAATTAAAAACTTTGCCTATTTTCTGTCTATTAAAATCACCCCAACATTTGCCAAATCATTCGCAATTGCAAATTATGCCGAAGCAATCAAGGTTCGCTTTAACGATTCAAACAAAACTCAAAATTGGTACTGACTTAAAGGCAATTATATTTTCACGATGTCCCGTAGGACACATGCTGATTATTTCAAGTGAGTTTCAAAAATTCAAAACTGACGCCCAAGAAAAACGTCTTAAGGAAAAAACTAAATCAATGACTTTTTATGAATTTATACATCCCAAATTATAAATACACGAAATTTAAAATAATATCCACAAAATAGTGAAATAACTTCACGAAAAAGATAAAAATTGAGGAATTATAAAGTTCATGCAGTAAACTTCCTCTACCTGCTTTCTCTAACAGTTCTTTATTTATGAAAGAGGAGTGAGTATAAGGGAGTGATTCCTCAGGAATGTTGTAAATTTTGGGTAATTGTAAAAAAGGACTATTTTTTATACTTCAAAAAGTATCAGGTACGAGACCACATAACCCTTACGACGAATTTTTTCTCGACCAACAGGCTACTGCCCAATATATTAATTATTGAATAATATGTGGAACATATATAGCTAAAGAATTTAGAATACAATACTGTTATTTTGGCATTTATCATATGTTTTCAATAGCTAATCATTAGTTGTTATTTATTAAAAAAAAATATTTTATAAGTTTTATTAGTTTTTTAGTTTATTAGTTTTATTCGGTATTTTGTTACCCAAGTAACATCGTATAATTCAACATTTTGAGATATACGTTAATGATTTTTTAGTACGCGACGCAAGTTTTATGGTATATGCGATGCCCTTAAGTTATACAGCATTTAATATACAAAACATAAACAAATTACCTGTTTAGGGAAAATCTTCGCCTCGGCAATAATAATCACAATCAAATTTCCAAATGCAACAGTAAGTTGCCACAGGCCTTGAATCAAAGACTTCATACTCTCAGGTGCCTAAAAATATAATATAATAAGTATAAGTATAATAAGTGCGACAAGCTTGATACAGCCCTTATTCTGGTTTTAATAAATAAATAAATAAGAACATAATAAAATAAAATATACTAATATAATAAGAATTAGATATTGTTTCATAATAAGAATATAGCAATATAGTAAGTGCTATTATAGAACATAGCAATATAATAAAAAAAGGTAAAGAATACAGCATCGGACTTTACAGTCCCTACCGGCGGTACTGATCTCCGTTTCTTGGCCCTTCAGCCAGGAAGTACAATGGGGGGTTGGGGGCTAACCATCCTGTGCTTTCGCACACCCTTCCTGTTTACATTCCCCATACTTCTCCAGTTACCCATTTAAAGCTGGGTCGACTCTGGCTGAGCTTAAGAGTCACGCCACTGACCCACGTCCTAAACCAAATAATTGAGTACACCAGGATTCGAACCCTCGTCCACTCGGACAAAGGATCCTAAACCCAGTGCACCAATCCACTTGGCTAGAACGGATATATGAGTCTAATAAGAATTCAATATAATAAGAATTTCGACATCAGACGTCAAAAACCTTTCATTTCTCGGTAAAAATTTTATGGCATTGATGCTGTAAAAACGATCATTCATATTATTACTATCCACTCCTCGTCTGCTATTTTAGGCTGTGGGAAGATTTTCATTTAATAGGGGTCGGTGGTTAATTAGTTTTAAGCTAAGGTTCCCTCTGCAAGCTTTTGGTATGTCCTTTTTCTGAACTCCTAAGATTTTTATGTTTCAACATAAAATGAAAATTTTGATATCATTCAATAGCTGTGATTCAGCTTGATTCTTTCCTATATTGTATTATAGTAAATCATCCATTTACTATACAATCATATATTGTTTATCTTTCAACGTATGATGACAATTTTGATAAGTTCCCTGTTATTTTTCCTAGGCAAGTGTTTGGATTTTCATTTTCTCCAGTCCTAGGGTTTTTATGTTTCAATATAAGATGATAATTTTGATATCATTCAATAGCTGTGATTCAGCTTGATTTATTTACTGGGTTGCATTGTTGAAACTTACTCGAAATTTCTGTTGTTGTTGAATTTTTGTTCAAAATTTCCCTCCGCAGGTTTTTTTCTTGGAATTTCCCCGGCAAGTCTGCAAGGGCAAATGTTCCCTCTGCAATCTTTTGGTATGTTCATTTTATCAAGTCCTAGGGGTTTTATGTTTCAAGACAAAGATGACAATTTTGAAATCATTCGATAGTTATGATTCAGCTTGATTCGTTTATTTGACTACATTGTTGGAATTTACTTGAAATTTTTATAGTTGTTGGAAATTTTTGCTGAATTGTTTTAGATTGAATCAAGGCCACTTCCTGAATATTTAAAAAAAAATTTGATTAGTGACGGGTAGACTAATATGTACTTTACCCATCCTCACCATACACATTTTGCTAACATTACCCTCCTTATCTAACATTCCCCCCTTACCGTATCCTCCGCTTAACATCCAGTTTATGAAGTGCCGCCAGTCGGTATAATCCCCGCCAGCATTCCTCTATGCTAAAATTGCGCACGTTTTTTTCAATTTTTTTAGTAAGTTTAAATCATTCTCAAATAAACAGTCCAAGTAATAGGTCAATGCTGACTCGGTCAATAGACAGATTTGAAACTAATGGATCTAATAATATAATATCAATATAATATTATAATAATATAAGTATTTTGTTCTTTTAGTGTAATTTATAGCTGCAGACCAGTGACTAAATTCGATGTTTCACAGGGAAGATAAAATAATAGTAATAATTAAATATTTATAATGATAGTAATAATTAAATATTTTATAAAAATCCTTAAAAAACCAATTTATTTCTTGATTCTTGGCGACAACATTTATCAGATTGTCGGCAAAATACCACGGAAGGAAAAAAGAACTATGGAATATAAGAAATTAAATTATCTGAAATTTCCCAATAGCACGTTTTCCCTGCTAATTCTTCCTTAACTATTTGTAGCACTGCCTATCAGATTTTAAATAAAAGATAGATGACGCCACAATAAGTCTGAAAGTGTGTTTCTTTAGATGCAGTAAGAGATTTTGCCACCAATTGACAATGTTCCTGATCAGTCCTACCATAAAAACTAACTTGTTGCCTGATTCGTAAAATGTAACAAAAATGCCTATAAACAGTTTTTCACGTTTTTTTAAGTTCTTTTTGTCACACACACTCTCTGACCACAATCTTGGATATGCTCTTACTGTTAATTGTAATGATCGCTAATGAGAATGGCTACACCGAGGAGTGAGGATAGTAAGCAGACATAAGACTAGCAATGCTGTGATCCTCTAGGGTCAACAGGCTATTCCACAATTTTACTTTCAGCTGAAATTTTAAAGACGAAAAGAAAGTTATCAAGGTCAAATACTCCAGTGAAACTAAGATAACCAAATTAAATAATAAATTTAGTAAATTATAAATTTTTGATAATGTTTTTTCAATGAGTTTATTGGTTTTTAATGTTTTTTTTAGGCAAAAACTTGATCTGAAATTTTAAGCAATTTATTTCCTTTTCTATATTAAATTATATATCAAGAATATTTTGCAATTGCTTATCATTTAATAATTCTTTTAATAAATTTATTTTTGTAATGAATATGCTTTTTTTGTTGTCAAAAATATTTTAGGAGAGCAGAAGAATTGTTTTAATAACCTTTTAGTTTCAAGGCAAAAAGTCGATTGAAAATTCTAAGAAATTTATTTCCAGTTTCTAATTAAATTAACTATAAAAACTTATCAAGAATATCTTTTTGATGATACTATTGAAATAAGGGAGCTTATCATTTGATAGTGCTCACCTTCTCTGGAAAAACTTGCTCCACAAATGCCACAAATTCTGATATAGCTATTTTATTCTGCATAGTTGAAGACACAATAGCTATTTCTTTTGAGATAACATGACCCCCCAACAGCCCCTGGGGAAAGGTCTTTAAGTTATAAAATTTGTCCATTGTTTACAAATAGTATTTGTTATTGGGAAGTATGCATATATTTTTCGGTGGAGAGGGAGAACAAACTTTCTGCTGGGGGAATTTGGCAAGGGGAGAATTTTCCATGGAAAGGGAATTTTCAGGGGAAACACACAAATTCCACCTTCAAGGCCTGATTTTTACATTATGACAACGTTAACTTATTGATAGTGATCTTTAAGCAGAAGTAAACGCTGATAATGTTTGATCAAAAAGTCACTTAATGTTTATAGTTAGATCTAAAATGCAGAATTTTAAAAAGATATTAATCTTATTAAAAAGGTATCAACTCCTGAAGGTATTACTGGTCGATTTATCTGGGCTAGGTTTAACGGTCAAACTCAAAACGAACAAAAATTACACATTGTATAACTTCCAAATTTCACCTTCAAGAGTTGCTCTACTCATGTAGTATGCTCTACAAATCCTAATTTTAGCAGCTAATTAAATAAAAATGAAATAAAAACAAATTAATTAAATAAAAAATAAAATATTTAAATAAGCAATAAAATAAAGATCCTCCAGAGTCATTGCTGACGCACAGGGCGTCGAATTGACATTGCTGAGTCAATCTTAACAAGCCTGTCGACTTGTATCTCAAAAAGCCTATCGCCCAGCCAAAAAGCCTGCTACAGCCGGGATCGATCCTTGGGCCCTGAATTGCCAAGTGGAGAGCACTGAATTCCCCTGTGAAGGGTCCTGAATTCCGACAACAGCTTCGGCAAAAGTTAAGCTATTGAACAAACTGGACATAAACGGGAACTTAAACTAAGTGAAACTAAACAAAAATTAATTGAACATTTTTTTTTAATAAGATTAATCTATTTTTAAAATTCATACCAACGTTAAGTAATCTTTCAGTGTGACTTTTTAGATCAAACATTATCAACATTTATTTCTTCCTAAAGAACACTATCAATAATTCAACGTTGTCAATTTTCACCAACTGTCAATTAATGTCAATCTTCAACCACGAATTCGGATTTGTTGACGATTCATTCCAGAATATTTTTTTTAGAAAAACTATAATGGAATTATTTCCAGAAAAACTGCAATTTAGTTTGCTTAGAGTTAGTTCCTGTCTTGTCTTGATGCAGTCAAGCTCTTGTCTCGTATTTGCTTTGTATAACAAAGACAGTTTATAGAAAGAGGCTCTTGTAGTATCTCCTTTTATGAGAACCATTAGCTCCGAAAGACTCGACTCGCTTACCAATACAAGTATTCGAACTTTAGATGTTTATTAATGTAAACCAGTCATCACCAGAAAGGTGTAGTAAAGAGAGGTTTACACTTTCCATAAAGATAGCCATTCACCACTACTTATAATTCTATTAAAAATTCTCACTAAACTTTAAGAAATTACAGAGACAGTTACAGAATATCGATGTTTCGGAAGGGTTTTAATAAAAGTTTTTTTTTTTGAAAAACTGTAATGGAATTATTTCCAGAAAAACTGTCACTTAGTTTGCTTAGAGTTAGTTCCTATTAGAGTATAGAGTATAGTATAGAGTATAGTTAGTTAGGTAATTTAGTTTTACATGTCATGTAAGTTTTTAGATTTTTGACAAATTTGTTCATTCCATCAGTAATTCCATTGTGCTTAAGTTTTTTTTTGTTTATACAGCAATTAAAATAAATTACCTGTGCGAAGGAAAACTGAGGTTCAATGGGTGAGGACATAACTTCCCCCATTGGTATCAAAACATTAAAAATTTCAGATTTACCATGGTAAGAAAAAA
>JAQQPU010001319.1:10461-20857 GCA_029168905.1 Artemia sp. Kazakhstan ARC1039 | reverse complement strand
ATTAAAATTATATATTAAATTAAAATTTTTTAATTAAATATATTGTATTAATACTCTTTTATTACCTTTAGTTACAGACTAGGAACATGCGATTGAATAAGTATACAGATAGATTATAGACAGAAGACACGTGGGAATACATAGATGTATATTTTAAGTAGCATTTTTGTTCACAAAATTTGGCAAAATTCAAATGAGTTTTCAATTTAAATTTTCTATTAAAGAGATTGTATTAATATTTTTTTTTTAAATAGCACAAAACCAAAAAAGTTAAGTTGCGAGTAAATCAATATAGATAAAGACTACAGACAGAACAACACGCAGAGATAAATAGATTAGCAAGTTTAAAATAAGTTTCCGATATTAACATATGGTTTTAAAAATAAACTAATATCTTTTCGTTTTTTTTATATTAAAAAATAGCTCAAGAATAAAACGTACGATTGAATAAGTATACAAAGAGATTATAGGCAGAAAAACACGCCGAAACTGTCTATTTTAGAAGACACATTTATATACATTGATTAACAAGTTTCAAATAAGTTTTCAATTTAAATTTTCTATTAAAAAGATTGTATTAATAATGTTTTGTTAATAGGTAGCTCAAGATCAGAAAAGCTAAGTTGCGAGTAAATAAATATAGATAGAGAGTATAGGAAGAAAAGCACAAAGATATACATAGATTAACAAGTTTCAAATATGCTTTCGATTTAAATTTCTTATTAAAAAATAAGTAAATACCTTTTCTTTATTTTATATTAAAAAGTAGCCCAAGAACAAAACGTGCAATTGAATAAATATATAAAGAGACTATAGACTGAAAAACACCGAAATTTAGGATTGTCTATTTTAGATGAAAGTATTTACATAAATTAATTAGCAAGTTTTAAGTAGGTTTCCAATTTAAATTTCTTATTAAAAAGATTGCATTGATACTTTTTTTTTGTTAAAAAACAGCTCCAAACTTTTTTTTAAATAGTCTCTTTTTTTGTTAACAAATAGCTCATAATTGCGAGTAAATAAATATAGATAGAGAATATAGACATAAAAACATATGGAAGCACACAGATGTATTTTCAGCTGAAAATTTTTGTTTCCAATTTAGTTTTTTTTTTATTAAAAAGTAAATTAATACCTTTGCATTTGTTTCTACTAAAATATAGCTGTTGTAAGTCAGGTTGTGAATAAAAAAGTATAGATATAGATTATAGACAGAAAGACATGTAGAAATATATGTATATATATTTATATGACCCTTAAATGCATGCAATTTTAATTAGAATAGCATTTAGTTTTTTTTTTACAAGGATTATACTCAGCTACAACTTTTTTAAACTTTTTTTTCATTCCTTGCTGTCTCAAAGACATAAATGTAGTGCATTAATGAAAAACACCATAAATCAACCATTAGAAAGCTTGTTTAAAACACAAGAAACTAAATGCATAACCAAACCCAAAATTCAAGCAAGAAAAGACAAAAGCTTAACAACAAAAATAGTTATACTAACCCCCATGCATTTCATGGTATCTACAATCACATTGCCTTCGGGTGGCTTGATAATATACAAGCTTTTTCCAGCTACGAAAACCGCTAGAAAAAAGTAAACCAGTAAGATGCAAGGAGGATGTGTTTTTACACTTAGCGACCAAATAGTGAAATTGTCCTGTCCAGTTAGAAACCAATATTTGACCACTCTGCAATTCTGCCATTTACCAGAATTTACAGAACGATAGTAGAAGTGGATTTATAATTTTTTTAAATAAAAATTTTGAATGAACTAATTATTATTGCAAAATAACATATTTGTAATTTGTACTAGCTATATCTTTATTGCAAAATAAAAAATTTGGGGGCAGTTAATTTTTTGCAAATTTTTTTGCAAATCTTAATTACAAATTTTGAGTGAGGATGTGTTTTTACACTTTGCGACCCAAAGGGTGAAATTGTCCTGTCCAGTTAGAAACCAATATTTGGCCACTCTGCCATTTACCAGAATCCACAGAACGGTAGTAGAAGTGGATTTATAATTTTTTTTCATAAAAATTTTGAATTAACTAATTTTTATTGCAAAATAACATATTTGTAATTTATACTAGCTATATCTTTATTGCAAAATAAAGATATTTGGGGGAGTTAATTTTTTGCAATTTTTTTTGCAAATCTTAATTACAATTTTTTGGGGGAGGATGTGTTTTTACACTTTGTGACCCAAAGAGTGAAATTGTCCTATCCAATTAGAACCAATATTTTTTATGCCATTCTGGCAGAAAATGACCACTCTGCAATTTGCCATTTACCAGAATTTACAGAACGATAGTTGAAGTGGATTTATAAATTTTTTAAAATAAAAATTTGAATTTGTATTTATTTGTATTTGAATTAACTAATTTTTATTGTAAAATAAAATATTTTTAATTTCTATTAGCTATATTTTGTATTGCAAAATAAAGAACTTTGGGGGAGTTACTACTTTATGTGATTTTTCATAAAATCAGTAATTTGGCTTTTTATAAAAACAAAAAAAACATTGTAATTTTCATATTTAAATTTGGTTCTATATAAAGTTTATACTATTTACAAAATACTATTTAATATTTTTTCTACCATTCTGGCAGAAATTGGCCATTTTGCCATTTAGTAGAATGAAAACTGTAGTAGAAGTGGATTTGTAAATTTTTATACATAAAAATAAAAAAATTTATTATTTGTAATTAAATTAAAACTAATTTCCGTTATGAAATAACATATTTCGGGGGAGTTACTACTTTATGTAATTTTTCGCAAAATTAGTAATTTAAATTTTTTATAAAAAACCAAAAATATTGTCATTTTGTTAATCTAATTCGGCCCTACTGAAAAATTTGTACCATTTACCAAATAGTCTGAGTGAAATATCCTCTTATCTTAGAACAATTTTTGACAACTACTTTTTACAAAAATAAACAAAATGTTAATTTTATTTTGACTGAATAAATCAGTATTAATTAAACTAATTCCAATTGTTAATTAAAATATACTCCTATTTTAGGACATTTTCTTTTTATCATTTTCCACAAAAAGAAATGGAATGTCAATTTTCATTATTGGATTAAAAGATTACGTTAATTTAATTGTTTCCATTTAATAAATGAAATGCGACTTTATTTTATAACAGCAAATAAAATAAAAAGTCAATAAATAAAAGGTCAATTTTTATTTTTTAGTGAACAAATCAGCATTACTTAAACTAGCTCCATTTTAGGACAATTTCTATAAATAAAAGTTCAAATAGGGATAAAATCCTTTTAATAGGATAGTTCACAGAAAATCTTAAATATTTCGGTGACATATACAGTGACCGTTATCAGTAGTAATATTAAACTAATTTTTTTTAAGACTCCTGATGACGGTCACTGCATATAAGACCGAAATATCTAGTTTTTTTTTGTGAAATATATCACTGTATATTAAGCGAATTTTATCCCTATCTGAACTTTTATTTATTGTCATGGAAAGATAGTGTGGTCTTCAAAATTATCTAGGATCATTTTTGGCGACTGGTTTCCAAAATTAATACACATTAATCGTTAACTACCAAGAACTAGACTCAAACCAAGATCCCCTTAACTACCAGTTGGGTGTCACTTTTCTGGACTGTAATACCATTTCTTGAATTCTACAGAAGATGACACCCTAAAAGCAATACTAGGAAGTGTGAATCAAAGTAAATCAATCAGACCCTCTAACCAGTACCAAACGCTAATTGCAAAACTACCCAAAAGCATTTAATCAAGTCACCAAAACCAAAAACTAAATTAACAAGCGTTAATTAATAATTAGTTAATTAATAATAACTAATTAATAAGCAAGATCATTTCTCCGGAAAAAAAACTTACTGTAATACAACTTGTTGATTGTGCAATAACGTTGTGACTACTTGGTGGTGTTTTTTTGTACGAAGATGAACCGATTAGAAAAACCGCTGAAATTTAAAGTAAATATGTTAAAGCCTTTTTTTTTGTAGATCGAAAAGCATTTTGATTACTTGGTGATTTATTTTGTACAGTGACGAACAGATCAGAAAAAAAAACTAAAATTCATGTTAAAGATAAAATCTGCTGTTCACTTTTTTAGTAGACCACCAAACATTTTGATTACTTGGTGAGTTATTTTATACAGAGATGAACAGATAATTAAAATCAGAAAAGATACTAAATTAAAGTTAAAGATAAAAGAAGCAGACTGTTACTTTTGAGTAGATCATAATATATCTGACAGATGAACAGATCAGAAAAACAGCTGAAATTTGAATTAACCATACATCAGCTGTTAAGCTTCAAGGATACAAGAAAAAGCGTCGTGTGGACTAAAAACTAACATAAGATACACATACGAGGATCTAACGAGGATCACCAAAGTTGCCATCAACACGTTGCCATTAACATCGAAATTCCTAATTGGATCGTAAATGAAATTGAAGTATTTGAAGTTGGATTTGTCGATTTGAAATTCGATACAATTTGATTGCCAATTTCGATGACAAGGTTTGACAGGAATGACAAGGTTTTAAAGGGGCATGTAGTTGTGTCGTCACCATTAAAATAAATTTTCAATATTCGACCACGACTGGCTCTGAAAGCCTATTCAAAAAAAACAAAATTGTTCGAGAAATAATTCATATTTTCTAAAGGCTATTGTAGCAAAAACAAATCCCAAATTGCTTTTGAAAATAAAATATATGTTCAAAACACGGCCGGAGGTTCGAGAATGTTAACTTTTGACTGTTCTCAAATCCACGCCTCACTAGTGTTCGAAAACCAATATTTTGATCAAAAGGAGAGACAAATCACTTTCAAAGTTTGGGATCAAATACCAATTTCTTCAAACATTGATAGCCGCTGCCATCAGTTTGTTATCTAGCCGTTGTAATGGCTATAGTTGCTATAAAGCCTTCCGTTACAGTCAAGTTGAAAATACCCAAAATAGTCTTTTCCTTCATCTGGCAATGGACATATTTTTTTCCCAGTATGTTGCCCTTTCAAACATACCCATAGCTGTAATTAATTTTTATTATAGTAAAGCCAAAAATGCCCAAAAGAATATATTTCTTCTTCTGGCAATGGAAATATTTTAATTTCCCCTTTCATACAATCCCTTAGCAGTCACTGTTTTTCGTTACAGTAAATTAAAATTGCCCGAAAAGTTTTTTACTTCTTATGGTAACAGAAATATCTGGAAACAATACTTTCACTTTAAAATAACTACTTTGATTTGTCACACCTGCCATGTAATAGGAGTGAGAAATTATAAAAATGTGTCTCAGTTTTTTCAAGTCATGTTGTATTGTGCCAAATTACCGTACAGGAAAAGAGAACTTCTTTAGAAATGACTCAGGTTTAGAATTAGTTATAAAATTTTAACTTTGTAGGTAAGTTATACACTGGAACATTAATCAAGACTGAAATCAATTTTGTGGCAAACCTCTTATTACCAAACTAACACAAGAGAGAATGTGACGGCGCAATGGGTTTGATCTCATCTTGGTGATAGGGGACACAAAATCTAATACCAGCTGTCAAAGCTGTATTCAGGGGGGCGTTGAACCCACCCCTTTCTAGAAAATGTTTGTCTGATTCGTAAAAAACGTAACAAAAATGAATATAAAGAAATTTTTGATGCGTTTGTAGAAAGTTTTTTTTGTACCCCCCCCCCAAAAAAAAAATTCTTTGTAAAAAAAAATCCCCCTGAAAAAAAATCCTGGATACGGCCCTGCCAGCTGTAGCAACACACTGCAGGTGGAACGCAAGGACCTTAGTGGTCAAGAAGCGTTGTGAATCCAACACATCGATACATCAAATTAATCAAACTTTTGCCTCTAGATCACTAAGGTCCTCTTAACGCAGGTGCCGATCTCCTGATGCTCTGCCTCTGGCCAGGATTACCATGGGTGGTTGGGCGTAAATCATCCGATCCCAGGGCCAGATTTAAAGTTTTGACGCTTCTAGGCCCAAGCATTTTTGTCGCTCCCTTTTTGCGAGATTTTTGGGGTTATTCCCAGAAATTCAGGGATAGTAGTAACAATGAACAGAACGCAACTTATGAGCCAAAAGTAATGAAAGAGAGAAGGGATACCGAACTCTCAGCTTCCATTCTTGGGAGACATCTGACAGTTCATACCGGGCCACGGAATTCCTGCGTTGTTTGAAAATTACTTTTGAATAGGCAGCGCGGTAGTGGAGTACACACCTGTCACTTTCACGATAAATCACATAAGTCCAGTTTCGTAAAGAAAAAGAATCACTCAATGATAATTCATTGCGTCCACTGTGGACCCCTAGGTCCGGGCATGTTGATAAATCATACCACAATAGAGAAGAGAAAATCATTTAAAAATCTGTAGTATTTAGGATGAGTCATGAACCGTAAACTCTGTACGTCAAACATTGGAGGGCTAAGGTTTAGAAACAGAACTAAGAATGAAAAAATAAGGCTCTACAGCTGAAATCTATGTTTATTAAAGTAAAAAAAATATAATGTAGTCCTTCACAGGGCTATAATGTAGAGTAAAAAAAATATAATGTAGTCCTTCACAGGGCTATAATGTAGAGTAAAAAAAAAACATTATGTAGTCCTTAACAGGACTATAATGTAGCGTAATAAAACAATTATAATGGGAGGAAGGGGAGGGGCATTCCCCCTCCGAATTTTTTGGCTTTGGGTAAAATTTTCACCGAAGGCGAAAATTTCGGCAGAAATTTTGCAAAATAGGCTGAAATTTAGCAAATTTTAATGGAAAACAAACACCAAATTTGAACTATCTTTTTAACACCTCTTGGCTCACGACACCTGCTTGATCACAAAGACAAATCCCCGAATTAACCCTGAATAATCAAGATTCAAATAATTTATGATGTATAAAAGCTAAATAAGTTGGGGGTGGAGGGAGGAGGGATTTTTTACAGAAAGGGTTCCTACTTTTCTTAACCTACACACAAATATATTTATGGTTTCACGGAACACCTTTGTATGTTCCTTTAAAAGCGTCAAAACAAATTTGAATGTGTCGCATCACACATGATCATGTCGCATCATGTGTGATTTGAATCACACATGGAACATTTTAAATGCGCACAATTGTGGTTTGCTCCTGTTCAATGTCAAACATATTTAGACGTGCCCCAATACATGGAACTTTTTTAATGTGAATACCATTGTATGTTCATTTTAAATCTGATTCTTTTCTTGTCAAAAATTGCCAAATAAAACAAAATTTTCAGGAATGATAAAGGATTAGAATGAGCTATAGACTTTAAACTTTATACGCAGAATGTATATGGAAATCACTTACTGCATTTCAAAAACAAAAATAAAAAAAAATGAGATATTTAGTTTATTTGGAAGAGATAACAATTATCATTGACGCATTTTAGTTATCAAAACAACATGATTTTGTAGCTTAATAAAACATGATATAGCAAACAAACCTAATCTTCATTTTTAATTTAAAAACTAATTTAGTTTTTAAAACATTTTTTTGGAAAAAAAATTAGGTTTCGCAATAGCAAAGATATAGGCTGAGCAATGCCCCTAAAGTCTGGGAAAATCAGCTTTTAAAGTTTCATGCATGAGTAGTTCAGTTTAAAAATTAGTTGGTTCCATAAAGCAAATAATGGAGATAATTAGCGAAGAAGACAGCACAGGGTGTTTGATCATAATATACCAGTCACATGGGAAAGGAAAGTCTTCATCATTGTTGTAAAGTTTGCGTATGTGTTTGAAATTAGATACTACGTTCAAGTACTGCAACATATTGCAATAAAATATTTTTTTATTTTGACCATTTTACTAAATTTATTATCCACGTCATGCAAGAAATAGAAATAATTTAGTCTATTTTCTGACCGCTATCTGAGAATGGCTGTTGTAAAAGGGATAACGCCCGTATTCATAGCTAGGGTCTTACATCGTGACTCAAGCATTAAGGAGAACAGCATTTTTCCGGGAGGGTGGGTGTTGGGGGGGGGGGGGAGGGGTTCAAGCTAGTAAATACTTGATAAAATCCCCTTGTAGATACTATTATTCAAGAGCGAGAATAGTTCTTTATAAAGATAATAGAGGACAAAGGAGGGTTCAGCAGGTTGTACAACCATTAGAAAATAAAATGTTCATTAAAATGATTTGAAATTTAATCAGTAAATAACAAACTAGTAGTTGCCAACTGAATATATTTGTTGCATTCTAAAATACATTCAGAAAAGCACTTATTATACTTTAGGTTAAGGAACAGGGGGCTGGGGAGGATGTTAGCCCTACTCATATATAGGGCAGTAATTTGTTTTATTGTAAGTCATAATATTGGTATTTGATTTCATTTGAAAACATTTTTTTTGTTTATTTCATATATTTAGGGGAAAAAACTTGACAACGGCACAAAAAAAGTTGTGCTATTGGTCATTTTTCTATCATCTTCTTGATGAGCCTCATTTATTCCTATATTATAATTTACTTTTTCTTATTGATTTTTTTTAATTTAATCATAAATACCGCAATACTAGATAGGAGTGTAGTAGATCAGTAACGGCCTCTAAGGCCTGTAAGATTTCCTGACTTTCATTAGAGCAACAGTGAAGGCCACCCACATGGATTTACTGCATTTTCCCCAATTTCAGTATACTTGCTGTATATCGCCATCTATTACTGCAAACACTGGCACATTGCCAAGTAAAACATTGCTATCTAACATCGTAAGCAAATGTAAAAGCACAGAAGACATGTGTGTTATCCACGTCACGATTAAAACTAATGATAGATAATTTTCTGCGCTCAAATTCGTTCCATGTCGTCAAATTTGTCCAGTTCCCCACCTTGGGTAGTCACGATTGCAAGGACGGAGTTCGGCCCATAGTAGTCGAAAGTTTAAAAACACTTTTAGAAAGATAATGTCAAGTAAGAAACAATTACATTTGAAGCTGATTCAAAAGGGTAAAAGTTTATTACGGAAATAAATTTATGGGAATGTCGAATCGGTATTGGATTGAATATCGGTGTTGGATCAAAATGACAACTGAACCATTGGAATCGTCATTTTCCAAAACCCCTAATAGAAAAGTTATAGCTCCTTGTCCATCTTGAACAAGGAAAGTCACTTTTGTGCTATATCTACGTGTTTTTTTGTAAGTAATAAAATATGAAAACTGTAAATAAAATATGATTTTTGACAAAACTGCATTATAAGAAAACTAGACAAAAAAAAATTTAAATTCTTTGCCAAAAACTTTAATCTACTTCTTATTGCAAGCTGTACAAATTTTCTTACAAACCAAACCAAAAAATAAATAACTAATATCTTGTGCCAACATCGTTCTTTACTTAGGTAGCACTATTGCGCTACCTATGATAAAACATGATAATTGAAAATAAAATACAATTTTTGACAAAAACTGCATTATAAGAAAACTAGACAAACTAGATTTTACACCTGTTGCCAAAAACATTAGCCTACCTCTGATAGCAAGCTGTACAGAATTTTCTTACCCAGAGCAACTGCAAAGAGAATGGCTGGTACCCCAAATGCCAAAGGGTAGCAGGTTTCTACCCCAGCGCATTCCACTTCATCCCTAAGAATTGGGGTTACTATTGTTGATAGTAGACTGCCTGCGTTGATGGAGAAGTAAAAAATGGAAAAGAAAGTCTCCAACTGTCGATCTTGTTGTGGCCGAATAAACTGGTCCCCTCCAAATGCTGCAACACAAGGCTTGATGCCACCAGTTCCTACTGCGATGATGAAAAGGCCAATTAGGGATACCACACTGAAAAAATATTATTGTTAATTTTTTTTTTTTAACAAAAGTAAGAGTGAAGTTAAAATTAAAAACGAAGTTACCATAGTTACCATATAGTAAGTTACAGTTACCACATATACAAGTTATCATACAGTAAAGTAGAACTTTAGCTGGGCTGAAAACACATTAAGTATGTACTATGTTAAAAATTGGTAAGAAATTTGTTGAATTTTTGATTTTTACAACCACTGTTGATAAATACTCGAAATAGTTACAACAAATTTTGCTGAACACGAGCCTCTGTGCTAAATATTTTAAAAAGTATATTACAATTCATTTTGAATATCCCAATTGTCCAGGACGGGGGGTGGTTCACCACGGAGAGGGGGAATTTCCCGGGGGAAGTAATTAGCCAGACATCATGAAGAAACACTTGGATAAGAATGAAAACTTTCTTCTTGCTGAAATCGAATGACCTGAGGATATAATTTCCATTAATTATTTAATCAAAGAACTAGTAGGAAATTGCATTGTTAAAAAAAATTACGATGGAATGAAGGAACGTGTTATTCTCGCGTCGCTGAACAAAAAATTAAGCAAGAAAAACGGGTTTTAATTTTTATAAAGCAGTGAA
>JAQQPU010001319.1:0-10061 GCA_029168905.1 Artemia sp. Kazakhstan ARC1039 | reverse complement strand
AGAGAGAGAGAGAGAGAGAGAGAGAGAGAGAGAGAGAGAGAGAGAGAACTCAATGAGCTTTCACTAGGTTAGAGTAACAACCTTAAATATAGGAACAAAATTTAAGAAAGAAAAGAAAGAAAGAGAGAGAAAAAAATTCTGCCCTCTCCATTAATTTACCACTTAGCTTTGTCAGCCTCCCTCATCATAAGTACCTATATACATGAGTACCTGATTATGTTTATATAAATCTATATTTATAACTTTCTCTCGTAACTAATATCATTCTATTACAACTATATACTAATTAATCTATTCATACTTTTTATTAATTAATTAACCTATTAATATAAATATCTATTAACTGAAAATAAGAGTCACAATATATATGTATTTATTTATTAAAACAAAATAGGAGTAAGTTTAATATATTACTCAGAATAATAAACGCCAACATGCTGTTAGAGAATATTTAGATAAAAGAAACATATAGACATTATACAAACAAATTACGGCTGCACTTATCTAAACAAATAGTTTTTTAGTCTCGTGATATCTTTGGTGTTGAACTTTGTAGCTTCACAAATTAAATATAAACCTCAATGACAATTTAATTTTAAATGCGATGGTGATGAAAGTTAAGAAGGAAAGAAGGAAAAGTAAGAGGAATTAAGGAGGTAACAAATCAAGTAATAAATAATTAAGCAATAAATTAAGAAGGAAGGAGGAAAATTAAGGAGATGTTAATAAATAAAAGTTCAAATATGGATAAAATCCTTTTAATAGAAAATGTTTCACAAACAGTGATAGAAATTCACAAAAATACCAGATATTTCGGTCACTGCTTATGTGACCGAAATATCTAGTATTTTTGTGAATTTCCATCACTGTTTGTGAAACACTGTCTATTAAAAGGATGTTATCCCTATTTGGACTTTTATTTATCGTCATGGAAATGCAGTGTGGTCTCCGAAATTATCTAGGAGATGATAAATTAAGAATGTTAAATTAGCTTTAAAACGAATTGGAACATCGAATAAACTATTTGCATTAAAGGAACATCGAAGATGTTTGCATTTAAAAAAAAACATGTGAAGGATCAAAACTAAGGTGTCCCTCAGCAAAGATAGGTCTTGTTATGGACAAAAATACTTTTTTCACAGGTTTTGTTCAGGGCTAAGGCTAAGCGTACTAAGATGAAACTTTGGAGGATTTTGAAGGGTATGTTCAACTAAGCCAAAAGGCACTGTGTGCATCCAGCTTATCAAAAAGGTTAATCTTCAATATTTGAAGACGGGTAAGAATTGATTGATCTTAGGTGAATCTTTATTTATTTTCATTATTTTAAGGATTATTTTAACGTTCAGTGATGTTGAAGATTCATCGGAGGGCAATCAGTCCCCTTGCGCTTTTGGCCGAGTCCCCTTGCTCGATATTTCCTTTCTTCATCTCTGATCAAAACTTTTAAACTGAATATTCCAAAGCCGTATTCAGGGGGGGGGGGGTAGGGGGGTTTGACCCCCCCCCCCCCCGGGGGGGGGGGGGTGAAAAAAACGGAAAAAAAATGGACAAAAAAAATTTTTTTTGGGTTTTTGAATTTTTTTTGTATACCCCCCCCCCTCACACCAAAAAAACTGGGTACGGCCTTGGAATATTGCGTATGTCTCGATTTTTTATTCTGATATAGTGTCTGAATATTCTGAATGAGACTAATTATTTAGTCTCGTGATACCTTTGGTGTTGAATCTAGTAGCATCACGAATTCAATATGAACACCGATAATTTAATTTTAAATGTGCTCGTGAGGATTGTGATCTAGCAGTAAAGAAATGAAATTTTTGATGATGTGGGGGGACGTCTTTTCTGAGAAGGAAGGATGCGTCTTTTTTAGAAAATATATGCTCCTAATTTTCATGAGATTGAAATTACCCAAGAAAACTAAAATAAATTGGGAATTGGTAATATTTTATGGAACTGGAAAGCCCGAGTTTTATCAATCAATTCACGATAGAAAAGTACAATCAAGAATTCAGTACTGTCTGAGTATATATTGGTCGACCTTCAACTCTTTTCAATGATATTTTTTGCATAGCTTGTAGCGAGATGGGCATTCTCCTATTTGCCACAATTTCTCTCATTTACACAGGAATAAATTGAAGGGGGAGGGGCGTATGAATATTGTAGAGAAGTTTGATAATAAACAATAAGTGGTACAATAGCCAGGTCTTGACGCCTTTGCATTGTGAACAAATGGCAGAGAAAGTACATATAGATTTTCTACTATACTTGTTTAAAGTTGTAATACATAAATTTCACATGTAATACCACATAAATCTGTGTTATTTACCATTTCAACGAATTCAATCGTATGTCATTTACCGTATGTATAACCGTTTCAATCGTATGTTATTATCGTTTCGACGAATGTTGTGAAATAGATTTTTATCTGGAGAAATGGCAGTATAGAAAGGAAGCAATGGCTCAAAAGGAGGTAATTTTCACCCCCCCCCCCTTTATATCAAAATCAATAGTTTTTTTTTTGTATTTTTTTTGTAAAATCAAAATCAAAGGAAAACAGAAAGTCCAAAAATTTCAAAAATGCATTATTTTCGTAACGTTATGAAAAGTCAACGTCATAAAAGTACTGACGTTGAACGTCAACGTCATAAAAGTAAATTTACTTTTATCAACGTCATAATAGTAAACCATGCCCCTCCAACATCTTTGTAAATTGCCACCCCTGAGAGGGGGCTCTTAAATTCCCTTTCCCAATTCCCTACGCTAAAACAAAGTAATCTTACTTGTATTTTCCAAGGAACGTATCTGCAACAATAGCGCCCAGAATTGGTGTGAAGTAGCATAACATAATGAACACATGGTAGAGGACAGTAGCTGTATCCTCGGGGAATCCAAGTGCCTTGTTCAGGTATAAGGATAAAATAGCTAAAAGTAGGAAATAGAGAATAAATGAAAACTCAATAACTTCTGCAATGTAAAGTAAATATATCCGGGGACGGATCTATAGCAAAATCTTGGGGACGAGGCAGGGACTGTGACAAGGACTCCAATACTTCACCAAATTAAAAAAAAAAAATTATGGTACTCTTGCATTATGCGGGCCTTTCGGGTTAACCGCGATAGAGTAGGCAATGATAAAACCCGTTTTTGACGTGTTAACCGCTATAGAGTAGGCAATGATAGCGTGGTTTTCATTGCGTATACGATATTAAACAGTGTTTTTTTGGGGGTTTACGGGGGGGGGCATTAACCAAACTTGACTTTTTAGAAAGGCCCGCATAATGCAAGAGTACCAAAATTATTTTAAAAAAAGAGTGAAAACAGAAAAAAAAGGAATGAGGGTGTCAGAAAAAGTCTTGGGGGGAGGGGGCCGGGGTGATGCCCCTGAATACGCCGATGAATATATCAGGGGAGAAAATCTCCCCAAATTCGTGCCAACATAAAAACTTCGTGCGTACATATATTTGTTTTTAGTTTCGACTCCTGATCTTAAAGAGACTATTAGGGAATTGTCTACATCCTTGTATCTCTAATAATAGTAATAATGATTATCACCTCGTACCTCTAGTTTGGGTTCAAAAGCCATTGTCATTAAATCAAGCTTTATCTTAAATGACAATATTTTTGCAATTTCAGATTTTTCACTCTATAAATCAAATATCCAATCAAAATTTGAATGAAAAGTAGATATACAACGAAAAAAAGGAAAAGGAAGAAAAATAATTAAAAAAGACAAATTCAAACGAGGTTGATTTTCAGCAGTGAACAAAATGAAAACACAAAGCAGATATTTTAGCAAAGGCTTCGGCTCGGTCCCAGCAGTGGCATAATGTCGTTAAATCCTGGGGGGGGGGGCAAAATTGGAGCCAATTTTCTGGAATCAAGGGAAAATGACAGTGAAAATGAGCCATATAGTACCATAAATGCAAAGATATACTAAAGAAAACTGACCCGTTTCTCTGGATGCTTGAATTATGCAGGCTTATCTTAGTTTTGACAAGATTTTTGAGGAAAAAAAATTTCAACTGGGGAAGGGGGGCAAACTGAGGCCTCAGGTGGGCAAACTGGGGTCTGAAGGGGGCAGTTGCTCACTCTTCCCGTATCAAGTTACGCCCCTCAGCGCCAAAGAAAATAAAATGCCTTTTGAAGTAACCTGAACAGTTACCTGTCTTTTTTTTCCTCCTTCTGTTCAGTTACTTAGAGACAAGGACCCATGGGCGCCCATAAGCTGAATTCCAGGGGGGGCAAACTTCGTCTAATTGCTACTTTTAATGCTATATAATAGAAATCTCAGAACAAAAATATTAAAATAAGGCAGCATCATTCAGCCAGGGGGGGCAAGAGCCCCCCCCCCCATATGGGCGCCCATGCAAGGACCTATAAAGTATATTTTCATTGCACGGTTATCTTATACGTTAAATAGAGAATTGAATAACGTTTTTGAAAAAGAACGTTTTGAAAAACTTTTGTGTTAATTTTTATTAGGCAGATTTTAGAGAGAAAAAAGTTGTAGCTATGGAGATCAAAAGTTGGAGATCAAAAGTTGGAGATCAAAAGTTTTAATACAGAGAAGTGGAAAGTTTAATGTTTTACTGTTGACAACTACAAATAAACATTATTTGTAGTATTATTTTCTTCAGTGCATATGACCCATTAACTGAAAAAAAAATACTGTATCAGAAGTTCGTGAACCACGACTTTGAAAAATCAATAACCTTATCACCTTCCTATAGCGCATTGGTTGTGACCGGGTATCACTATCAAAGGTATCCCGGTTCGAAACTTCATATGGGAAGGAATTGATGATTGTTTATTGATGATTATTATAATTTTTTCTTCTGTCTAACTTTTTTCTTCCGTTTTGGAGAAAAAATAAATGCATAAATAAATAAATACATACATAATTATTGCTTACTTGTAAAGATAGTATAAAAGGCCTAAAAAACTCCCCATCCCTACTCTTTTTCTATAAGTATTGAACCATTCCTGTAATAGTTTGTAATTTGGCTAATTGACGCATTCATAAGCAAATATGAGATATTTTTCAGAAGACTGTCTAGTGAAAAAATATTGCCATTTATAGCTAATTCGGGCATACTAACTATTATTTTCATTAGTCTTATTAGTAAAATTTTATTTATCATACTGCTCGAAAATAACCTCAGTTTAACTTTGACGTCATTTGCAGCTTTATGAACGGAACACTGCACATAAAGTATTTACTGTTTTAAAGTTTTACTGTTGAGTGGAAGGTTTACTGTACCTCAAAAACTCTGTGTATTTTATTGGGTTGAAATTTCATACAAAACGGTCAATCAGAATCGTGTTCTTGCCTAAAAAGGCAACGGGTAAATATAACGACGGTTAAAAAGGCGGGTTTATTATAAAACGGCAACTGCTTAAAAAGGTGATTACGAAAATATATCACAAAATTGAACAACAGGATTAAAGCATAATTTTTAACACCGACATATCTCTCTTTTTCTGTTTGCTTCAAACAGGGATATCAGGATATTATTGTAAATCAGGGATATTAATAAAGACACGTTTCTCCTATTTTTGTCAAAATAATCGAATGCCTTTTTTACTCCTAGGAGTGAAGCCAAGGCGAGGCAACAAAAATGACGAAGATTGAAATCTGGCGTAGCCAATAAGCCGCATACGCAAGATTTATTTTCTTTGGGAGAGGGGGGGGGCAGAAGAAAACAGTTTGATAATTTGTATAAAAAGAGATTTTGAGAAAATGTGTGGTCTCGGAGACCATCCCCCTACATGCTTACATTAATTCCAAATTTTATTTTAGTGTAATTTTCATTTTATTTTCAATGATGTAATAAGTACAAAAGAAAATTTGGGTAAGGTTTATATTAACAGACTAATCAGATAGATAAAAAAAAAACATACCACTAGCATCAGAATTTCATCCTAAGTCCAAATATAACACTCATTTCTGTCGCAAAATTATTTTCTAAACTACTTCTAAGCTTCTTTAAGTTTCATCAATTTTCCTGTTTTTTCACAGAAACGTCATGGCGGCGATTCAATTTGAAAAATACTAAATTTTGCTGAAAGCTCCGATTTGAATTGAAATATACTAAATCTTGTTGAGCAGTGATTTGATATGAAAAACACTAAATCTTGTTGAGCAGTGATTTGATTTGAAATATACTAAACAGTTTTTGAGAATTACTAATTCATTTTTTTGGGAAAAACTTACCACTAGCTTCAGAATTTCATCCTGAATCCAATATGGCATTCATTTCCGTTGCAAATTATTTTCAAAATTGCTACTAAGTTTCTTTAAAAACAGCAAAACTTCTTTCATCAAAACAAACGCTTTATGGCAGCTACATATACAGTTTTATAAATATCAGATAAATAGCACTTAATGTAAACAAACTAATCACTCATATCTAACTCTTCATCATCACTTTCTGATGCATTAGGGTGTCACTAACTGGTGCTCTAGGGGCCCTATTGATTCCAGTGGGATAGAGCTTTGCAGCTTCAATCAAAAAATTATGAAGTCAGTCTTTTCGCTCAAAATTTTGCAGAAATAAGAAGCGCAACACATACTGCTCCATGTATGCTGTTTGCATCCCTGGTCTTGAGTGCTTTTTGAAGCGTCTCCACAGACTTTCTATATTTTGAGTATGAATGGAACAGTCCTGTGGATCAACAAAATTGGCTGAATGATTGATTTGGTAATGAGTATATCCATGGCTGGACTATGTACTATTAGCTCCCCATTTATCATTTTAAATTATGCTTCCAGGCTTAATATATTTTTTAATAATAGGAATTAAAGTTTCCCTGTTTCTTTAGAGGCTTTCTTGGCCATCATTCAGGGGTACAATATTTTTTTTGGCTCTCTCTCTATTCCACCAAAAACCACTAAGTGACCTAATTTATTTAGTGGTATAAATTTGGATTACACCTTGACGCCATGCCGGCGCATCAACTGAATGCTGCCAATAAAAAGCCTGGTTGACCGCCACCGTAGTGTCGCAACGCTGTTGGCGCGAGTGCGGTGCGCCGTAAGTCAAACTTACGTAGAGAGAGAGAGTAAAAAAAAAATATTGTACCCCTGACTGATGGCCAAGAAGACCTCCAAAGAAACAGGGGAACTTTTTTTCCTATTATTAAAAAATATATTAAGCCTGGAAGTCTTATTTACAGTGATTAAATAAAAAAAAACAAGTTTTTTTAACTGAAAGTAAGGAACGACGTTAAAACTTAAAACGAACAGAAATTGTTCCGTATATGAAAGGGGCTGTCCCCTCCTCAACGCCTCGCTCTTTACGCTAAAGTTTGACTTTCTCACAACTCTATTTTTTTAAACAATAAAAAACTTTAGCGTAAAGAGCGAGGCGTTGAGGAGGAGACAGCCCCTTTCATATACGGAATAATTTCTGTTCATTTTAAGTTTTAACGTCGTTCCTTACTTTCAGTTAAAAAAAATTGTTCTTTTAAAACTTGTCATTTCAAAAACAGAAATGAGTGTTATGTTTGGACTCAGGATGAAATTCTGATGCTAGTGGTATGTTTTTTTTTATCTATCTGATTAGTCTGTTAATATAAACCTTACCCAAAAATTTTTTTACTATAATTTGTTTTCAGTAAAGCGCCAATGACGCAATGGGATTTATACTTTTACCGTTGGGGAATGGGACAGTAGCCCACTCTTGTTTGTAGTGAGTTGCATATTCAATTGAAGCTTTACTCGCTTTAAGATTTATTTATTCATTTATATGGTGGCTGCCGTATGTTTATTTGCTATGACTGTTTATTTAGTTCTGTTCGTTTTAGGTTTCATTAATTCTTTAATAGTAATTTCTGGTCGTTTTGAGCTTGAATTATGATAGATTTTTATTTCTGCTGGTCTTGAGTTTAATATGGCCTTTACTTTTCATTGAAAAACTTACTTTTTCAGAACTTTTTTTAAATTAATTATAAGAAAAATTTCACAAATTGTCAGCGAGTATTTCCTGTTGGCTGGCGGAACTATGATTGCTATTTATAACTTTAAGTTAGGTTAGCGGAAACAAGCCTCACGTTTCTTGAAAAGTTGTTTAAGAGAAAGATAAAACCCCCTGAAGCTCCATAATTTAGACTTCCTAAATAAGGATGAATTAATGCACTGTTCTTATCAAGCCGTAATGACACATTCAAAATAAACCAGTTAGTTTTATGAAGCATTTTGAATGTGTCCTTGGCTTTTTGGCAAAGAATTCAAACAGCCATTCCATGCGACGGTTTAATATGATCACAAACGAAAGAGAAAAACACTTACTTCGCATTCCATAGTAAGAAAACCGCTCGCAGAATTCATTGACAACGATGAAAAATACTGACCGGGGGTATTTGAGTTTCTGCAAAACAGGAAAAAGAATTAATGAATTTAAAAATAGTTATAATTCTGATGTGCGCTAATCAAAGTTCTACTTCTGTACTAATGGCAGATAAATTAATTAATAATGGCAGATCTCATTCAAAAAATGCACTGCTTCTCTTTATCCCCTTCCCCTAATGGATAAAAATACAGTCCACTTAAATACTAAAAATGTATTTTACAATACGTGTGTATGCCTTTTTATTACGCTTACACGAGTTGGACAAAAATTCGGCGGGGGGAGGGGGTCAAACCCCTAACCACTAATTCATAAACCATAAAAAAAACTTTGAAAAGCGCATCAAAATGTGTTTATATTTATTTTGTTACGTTTTTATGAGTCGGGCAGAAAATTCAGGGTGAGGGTGTGCGCCCGCTCTGGCTGATTGACGTTGCCTTATTTTTATATTTTTGTTCTGAGGTTTCTATTATATAGCATTAAAAGTGCCAATTAGGGGGGGGGGGGGTAGGGACAAATTCTGTTATTATAGAAAATTGTGTGAATATTTATAGCGGGCTTTATATTAATCAGTCGGGGGATAAGTGAAGCAATGCCCTTTGACGAATGAGATAAATAAGAATTTGCTATTTATAATTTAAACAGTTAATTTATCATCTCAATTGGTATTTGACGAATTCATGGTTTAGCCTAATCATTTTACATCAATCTTTACTATGGT
The DNA here is from genome assembly GCA_029168905.1 of Artemia sp. Kazakhstan ARC1039. NCBI lineage: Eukaryota > Metazoa > Arthropoda > Branchiopoda > Anostraca > Artemiidae > Artemia > Artemia sp. Kazakhstan ARC1039. The sequence goes on along the minus strand of JAQQPU010001319.1, from coordinate 992 downwards.
ATTAAAACAGTCGTCTAGTGTAAGATGGTCTAGTGCAAATGTACCAAAGATCATATTTAAAATAGTAATCATTTTACTATTTAAAAGCGAAAATATCCTAAAAAACACCATTTGCACTAGGAAAAAAACCACCGAAGGTTTAACTTTTCAAAAGATCGCTTTTGAAAAAAGGGTCAGATTCTAAATTAGGGGCTTTTGTTGATCTTGGAAATTAGCCAAATTAGGTGAATGAAACTGTCTGGGAAATTAGCCAAGTTAGGAAAATGAAACTTTCAGAAATGTATCCAGTGTCAAATATATCCAGAGTCTAAATGATCCCCTGGGAATGCATTTTGAAGTACCGGCCTCCACTCCTTCCCTCCAAGGTGCATTCGCCTGTGATGCCCTTTTTACAATCTTTATTTTGCACGTACGAAACCTATAGAAACAAATCTGTTCCTCAAATGAGACAGAAAATATTTTCAGCATCACACGTTTGCTAAACCTGACTTATAATATCTATTTAAGCACCCCTGCCACAAAAATGTGCCAGAGCGGGCAATGCTGCTCACAACTGCCAGTTTTTACTAACTTGTTTTGAATAGGCAATTCCCTTATAAAGAGACAAAACAGCAATGACCTTTTCAAGAATGAATAACGAAGTATCTAGTCAGGTTTTTATTTTTTTTCTGGGGGGGGAGACAAAAAAAACGTTAAAATACGTGTGTATGCCTTTTTATTACATTTTCACGAGTTGGACAAACATTCGGCAGGGGGGGGGGGTCAAACCCCTAACTCCTCTCCTGAATACGGCCTTTATCTAGTACCTTTTGGGAATCCTCTTCATCTGTCTCTCTATCTAAAGTCCACGAATGCCTCATAATTATCACACAAAAGTATACACAAATTTAATGTTTCAGGTTTGACTTCTGGATTTTAACTAAAGGTCAATTTGTAGCTGTAACCCGATGTGAATTTCATTCACTCTACCTGATTGATATCTCGGTCAATGC